>JACCIY010001219.1:0-29827 GCA_025506505.1 Flaveria sonorensis
TTGTTCATTAGACTTTGGTCCATGCTAGTAAGTGCCATAATGATTTAGTTTAATTTGAAATCTAAAAGATTTTCACTGTTAGGCTCGTAACAGTACTACTAATGGTTCAAATGGCAGTTCAGAGTAGTTTTGGCGTAAGTGGTCTCTAAGTGAGTAATCACTGTTAGAGTTGAGAGTATAGTAGTAGTTCAGGTTGTTGTAATGTAATTAAAGTGGTCGATAAAAACACACACTCATTTTTTAAATGCGAACGCGAAGGTAGCTGAAACATGATTTAAAAAAAATGTTTAAGTAAAATGCCAAGGTTTTGGATATCAATAAGAAGGGCATTACATAGTTTTGAAATGTCTAAGAGTTTGAAGTATAAATCTGTTTTAGGGTAATCCGATAGATTTAAAGTATCTATCTGCTAATGAATATGATATGTTTTCTAATACCAATTTAAAATTCAATCAGTTGAAGATTGTCAGGGTTTCAATACTAATTTGTTAAAAGTCCCTATTAGATGAGAATGTTAAAGGGTTTTAAAGTACTAGATGTTTTAATCTTTTAAGTAACATAAAATGGTTTAAGATATTAAATGGTTTAGAGTGTTTAGTATAGAAGTACATCAAACGCTTAAAAGCATCTAGTAGTTAAATAGTTGGAAAAAAATCAAATGGTTTAAAGCATCGAATGGTCTTAAATAGTTTGCAGATCATTAAAGGATTGATGGATTAATAGTTTAAAATAGTTGAAAAATCAAATATTTTAGAGCGTAAAATATTTAAAGTGTTAAATAGTTTACGAGCATCTAAGGGAATGATTTTGAACGTCAAACTATTTAAATATCAAAGGGATTTAAATTATAAATTAGTTGAAAGTACTTGTTTACTTTAAAATGTAACTATTGTAAGGCCCCGATCCCGGGAAACCCCACAGTTGTTCATTCATAGCACATTACATATTAAAATATATTGAAGTAAGAAACATAGCAGCGGAATAGTTAAACAAAAACCATTTCATGCATTAATAATAACTTTTGCCAAGTAATACGCCGTTATTACAAGTTTCAAAAGAACATTTAGTTATATTACAGACAAAAATATCATCTCTGCATGACATGGATGTCAGTCTTTATTTGCCAAATAGCTTCAACCTCGTGTCAACCCCAGCAACATCATCACCTGCCAACTGATATGCATATAAAAAGTCAGCGTTACTGAGTGAACTCTAGTTTTGATAATATAGAAAATATACATTTTTGTAAGCTTCACTTGGTGTTCATCTATCATTATACATAATCATTCGTTAAGAATTCTTTATATCTTTCTTTCTTTCATTATCTTCCTCTTTCATTAACTATGCACAAAGCAAGCCTACATTGTTGGTTGGCACAGATGCCGAACCCCTGTCGTAATATTAATAGTTTATCATGGTAGCTAACCCTTCGATAGTTGACCTATACTGCTAGGGCACGAAGCCTGCTCATGAATATGTGTCACATTCATCATACATTGGTCAATCACAAGGATTAAACCCCAGATGTGCATCCTCATGGGCTGAAACAGCTGCACATCAGTTGAGCAAATGACAACATGCTCGTGCACCTCTATTCATTGTGCTTGCAAGGCTTTTCATTTATCATAAGGGCCAGGGGGTAACATTCATTAGGTTACACTGTCTTTCTTTTATTCCATTGTCACCACTTGATTATGCATAATACTTTTAAGTTATCCACTGTCTTATAATCATATAATGAAATATTAAGTACTCATAACAGCAGCACAGAAGAAAAGAATACAACATCAGTGTTAGAATTCACACTATGTACCTAGTTCAGAACTAACTAATTAACCATAACACCAACACATGAAACTTAACAAACATATAATTAAAGCCCTTGAACTTATGCTAACTATCAATTAGCAATCACATATAATACTAATACTCTGAAGGCAAACCTAAGCTTTGGAAGAAAATAAGCTTCGGAAGAAAATAAGCTTCGGAAGAAAATAAGCTTCGGAAGAAATAAGTTTCGGAAGAAATAAGCTTAGGAAGAAATAAGCTTTGGTAGAAATAAGCTTCGGAAGAAATAAATTCGGAAGAAATAGACTTAGGAAGAAATACCTTTGGAAGAAATAAGCTTCGAAGAAATCTAAGCTTCGGAAGATTTAAGCTTAGGAAGATTTTAAGATTAGGAAGATTTTAAGCTTCGGAAGATTTTAAGCTTAGGAAGATTTAAGCTTTGGAAGATTTTAAGCTTCGGAAGATTTCTAAGCTTCGAAGATTTTAAGCTTAGGAAGATTTTAAGCTTCGGAAGATTTTAAAGTTCAGAAGATTTTAAGCTTCGGATGATTTCTAAGCTTCGGAAGATTTTGCCAAACATAAGCTAACTTCCATAAAAACAAAGTACCTGTCACTTAATTTATATCCCAATATTACAGAATACCTAAGTGTTCACAGCGCATGAAATAGATATACAGCGGATGAATTGAATGTTAAGAGTCCACAGCGGACTGCCAAAGCCCACAGCAGATGACCAAAGTCGTAGCAGATGAACTATACACTACGTGTGTTCACAGCGGATGACCGAAGTCCACAGCGGACAAACAAAGTCTACAATGGATAATAAGTCCAACACCTATGATCTAACTTATGCAGTTCTAGTCCCATACATCATCTTAAGCGTATTCTTACCAAAGATCTATCAGTTACACACTTAACATAATAACAACCATTCAACATCATATAAATCTTTTAAAATATGCATCTTTCAAAAACAATCATATTTTTCACGGAAAAACATAGTTTCTTATGAAACACCAGTTTAATACACATATCAACCCGAAACAAGTAGAAAACATGTAAACAGGGGATCTAGAACTCACCTTAAATTGCCTTCAAGGCAAACACAACAACCCGAGAGCAACCTGAGTTATAACACCTAAACACAACGTAAAAAAGTAACTAAACACATAGAAACACATAGAAATCAGCCCGAAGCTTGGACCCGACTGAAATCCGAGAAGAAACATGATTGAAATCTTACCTTTTTGAAGATTTATTCTACTTTCTCCCTCTAGAACCTGTGGGAGTCCTTTTTCTCTCTGTAAAGTCGTATGTTGAGTGTATGGGGAGGGAGCATGGGTGACCTTACCTCCTTTTTAATCCCCATTATGGGTCAGTTTGGCCCTTGTACACTTTTAACACTTGCTTTTAAAATAAATTCTCCTTTGCTCCCTTCTTTTCTTTTCTTTTCTTTTTCTAAAATTTCCGGGTTTTACAACTATTTTAAAGTATCGAGTAGTTTAAGTATCAAATGGTTTAAGTAGGGAAAAATGTTGAAGAGTTTAAGATATCAAAAATTTTAATGTTTTAATCTGTTGAAAAAGAATCAAACGGTTCATAGTGTCAAATGGTCTAAGGTTTTGGTCAATTGATGTTTATTAAGTGATTCAAAATAACCAATGAGTTAAGTCATTTATCATATAAAACCTTTTGAATAGTCTCAAATGGCTTAAGCACCACTTAGATGAAAAGTATTAAATGGCTGCTGCAGTATAGGTATCAATTAGTTTAACGTGTTATGAAATCCCAATATGAAAGAAGTGAGTGTGTTTGGTTTAAGGAACTGCCTGAAGCCTAGTTATGTAATGTTGATGTAACGTGGTACCTATATATGGAATTCATCATAGTGTATCCATCATACCTGAGTTATGTTGTCAATGTTCTTTATTTCATGGGTTTAAACTTTAGCATCTTGTCAACCATTAGTGTTTTATCTAAACATAAGGAAGCTTCTCTTAGCCCGATTAATCATCATTAATGAAATAACAGAGCATTTATGTATCGGGATTACCAAAGGTGCATCCATTATGCTCATATTATGTGTCAAACTTTCACACTAAAACACTATAAAGGTTTATGTCAAAAAACACAAAGCATAGAAAAAGGCTCACTCAATTAGGTTCACTAGTGATAAATTACATTGTGTGGTCCTCTTAGTTCTTCTTATTATGAGGGAAAAAAAAGAAATCTATTGTGAGTAGTATGTTTTCTATGACTAAGGGCACTACTTATGGCATATTTAATTATTGCTAATAGTGGTAGTTGGAACACTTAACAAGTATTCATTTTGTTTAATGTGGTTAGTGCGCATTTACTCTATATATGGATGTACTTTAGTTGCATCTAAAGATGAGGACAAACATGGTTGAGACAGAATGGTGTTGATGTGACACATCCGGTAATTTCCATTACCAAACTCCGTTAGTTCCGTTAAGTCTTGCATACACGTGTTGGGAGCACGCACTAGTTATCGTTGAACGTTGGTGACTTAATAATAATTAATAATGATAAACAGATAATTATTTAACTAATAATGTTGGTTATTAGTTGTGCTTATGCGATCTAAATATTATTTGTGAATTTTATCGCGTAAGGTGGAAACGTGTATATTTAATTCATGTATTTTTGTGACTAGTGAAAATAATGCATATGATTATTATTGTTGGTTAATAATGTTTATATTAATAAGTTAAAACCTTTTAACAAGTGTTTAAAAGCTTAGTTTTTATAAAATAAACAAAGGGGTTAAGTGTAATTTCCTAAAACTAAAACTTAACAAAATAAAAAAACCCAAACCCTAATCCCCCACATCCCCTTCGGCCGCGATGACCCCCAACACACACCACACTTCGAATTTCAGCAAGAACAAGCAAGAAAGCTTTGGTTTTGATCGATTACAAGCATTACAACACGTTAGAAACATCAAATCTTGTCCATTACACGTTAAAGGTTAGATTTTTTTCATGTTTTTGATGGTTTTGATATATAGCCAAAACCCTAGTTTAATTGATGATTGGTGTTGATTCTTGATGTTTGATGGTTATATGATGTTAGTTAGATTGTATAGATGCTAGTTAACGTTGATTATGCAAGAAAGCTTCGATTTTGATACGTTGTTCATAGGTTACTAATATAGTAACTTTATTTGCATGAATCTGGTGATTTGATGATAAATTGATGTTGTTAATGTGTTTATGATGATAATTGGGTGTGGATTGATGATATGAATGCTAGAAATTCAAGAATGAATGTTGTAGTTCATGTCTTACTAAAGATAGTAACTTTTGGCTATGAAGGTTGATGAATTATGGTAATTGGATGTTGTTGATCACGTCTAGATGCTATCATGAGCTTGAATTGGTATATTATTGATGAATTCATGAATGTTTTGGGTGTTTGATAGATTTTGGGATGTGCTTTCCCAAAAGGGAAACTTTATTTGCACAAATTCTTGGATATGAGGATTTAAGCATGTTTGGGACATTAGGATCATGTTAGCATGTTCATGGATGATTTCTAAGGTGATTAAATGTGTTGTTTAGGTTATATGAATGTTGATTTGGTTTGTTACCTGTTTTGGCCTGTTTGTGGAAAAATCTTGGCATGAGTCATATAGGTAAGCTAGGACTTTTGTTGATTGATGGTTGATTAAAAATGAACATTTTGGATGATATGAGCTATGGAAATTGGTATGTTAATGATCATCATACACACGTGTGAATCTGAGGCCCCTACTTAGTAGGATTGGTAGGGGTTTAGGGTGTAAAGTCGTGAGTGGCTTCACATGGCATGCCGTGCATGATTGATTCTATGTATGATGCATTGGTTGTGTTGTAACTATGTTGAGCATGATAATTGTTTGAGATTCGCATACTTGTATGATATCTGGCTGTATGATGATCTAGTTAGTACATGTGGTTAATGAAGGTTTATATGTAATCAGTTTGTATGTTAATCATGTGTGATAGGCTGCTATGCTTGTTTGAATGGAAATTCACCTATAATGTCACCAACTGGTCAAACGGGTCAACTGGGTCAAATGTGTCTTGTCTTCTAAAACTTTGAGTTCTTTGGTTTTAAAGCACTTAGGGTTTCAATATGATTCTGTGTACACGTACTTATGTACTCTCATGTTCTAGGTAACCTTTGAAGGGTTGTCTTTGCACCTATCACCAGTTCTCTTTAGTCATTATCTTTACACACCAGGTGAGTTCATGCCCCTCTATTTTTATAAACCTTCTTCTTGGGGGAGGTAGCATACTTGTACTCAAACGCTATTTTATTATTATAAGCTGTGTATGTTTTAACATAATGCTTAATACCTTGAAAGTCCTCACACTTTCGGATCGTTAATAATGGTAACTAGCGGGAAATCTTGGTAGTACTACTGGGTCTGACGAGCCCCACCTGTGCGACTCGAGGTCAAACGGGTGCAATATTGTCCTAGACACAAATATCGTCACGACCTGGTAAGTCATGACGGGAGGCAACAAACGTAACACAGTCAGCTTCGATCGCGAAATCACTATGGTTATTACTTGTGAATATAGACTAGCTATCTATTTCAATTACTTCTTATGTTATGCAAATGTTATTGTTTATGATAAAGCAAACTCTTGAACTCACCAACCATTTTGTTAACATTTTAGTATGCTATTCTCAGTTGTTAACTCTGCTTGCCATTAGGAGCACCACACGGGTCCAGCATGCATTCTAAGACCCTATTTTAAAGGCATGTGGTTGGTATCTATTTACAGTGTTAAAATGTTTGGGTTGGCACATGTTTTGCCAAATATGCATTTTTATATTTTGGGTTTGTCTTATTTACAAAACACTTCCACATGGTTTTAAAGTTTGAACTTTGGTTGGTTGGTTTTATTTTAAATGTGGCATATAGTGTTGTTCTGAGTAACTATTGACTGTGATCCTGGTTTGTTCACACGCCTCGCGGTAAAACTCCGCACGTGGATTTTGAGGGTGTGACAGTTGAGGTACTCTTTGAAGTATTAGTTTTCTCAATCATAAGTCAGGTTAGAGGTAATTAAATGCATAATGAAGCTTGAGTTTCTAGGTATTTAAAAACTTACTCAAAAGGAATCTATGTGGCCACTTTACTTTTAGACGTTTAACGTGTTGTATTGTAAGAGTTATCTTAGAGGCTGATGCTAACCAAAGATCTCTCAGCATGCAATTAAAGTACAAGAATTGTACCTCGGAAGATTTGACCATGCACAAGGAAAATTTATGAAGTGTCAAATCTTTCAAAGCCAAAGACAGAGATCTTCCGAAGCCAAAAGTGATGTCTTTCGATGCTTGAAGACAAAGTCTTCCAAAGCTTGAAGACTGATTTTTCCGAAGACTTAGAAGACATGTGTCCCTGGCACACCTTTGATAAAAGTTGAACAAGTTTTCGTTGCCAGCTCTAAAGACTCACCAACTTATACAAGTTAGTGATTATCTCCATACTTTTTTCAACTCTACATTATGGTGTCTGTGTCTATAACTTTCTACTTTGTACTTTTATCCATTTTGTAATTGAATAAGATATGAGCTACGGCATGTCATAGTCACTTGTCAAATGACAATCTGCCTTTTGACTTGACATTGATCTTGTTGTCTAGATCAGTGTCTACCTAGCCTTCAAAGTCTGGCTGGCTGTAGGATGTAATATAAAGTATCTCATTTTATTAGTTTTAGGACTAAGCATTGTAACAATTATAAAACACTTAAGAGCAATATACATCATCCTTGAAAACCAATACCTATGTTCTTACGTTTGTTCATTGTTTCTTTTGCCTGGTTCCCTATTTGATCTAGTTAGTGTAACATTCTCCAACTGTGAAACTGTTGCATAACCATAATCGGTCCTACAATTGGTCTAAGTGCTTTTTAGGCTCTTGATTGTAAGTTCTCACCATCTTTAATCACTCTTCAGTTTCACAGAACACTTGCTTGCTCAAATGGCAGCTCTCATTAAGGCTAATATGAAAAACAACACCATGACTAAATCTCCACTAATCACTACTGATAACTTTGAAACTTGGTGTATGAGGATGGAAGGCTTTATCAAGTATCAAGATAGCAGGATGTGAAGATGTGTAGTCTCAGGACCTCATATCCCAAGCACTACTTCAGCAACTGCTGGAGGTAGTATGATACCAAAGGATGTGGTTGACTATTTTAAGGATGATTGGAAGAATATTGATGTAGATCAGAAGGCCATGACCGCTCCTCAAACTGCTATTCCTAACTCTATCTACAGAGGCTTCAAGAAGTGCAAGACTAAAAAGAACTCTAGGATGCACTGAAGCTAATGTATGAAGGGTCTGAGAAGGCTAAGGAAAACAAGAAGGATATCATGAAGCAGTAGTTTGAAAACTTCACCTTCAAGACAAGTGAAACTATTACTCAATAATACTTCAGGTATGTTGAGATTGTAGATACTCTGAGGGATGATGGAGTGAAACTTGAGAATAGGGACATACTAAGGAAGTTCATGTTCTCTATTTCCAGAGAATGTACACACTACTGTGTGGCTATTAAGAGTACTAAAACCTCGCTACCATCACTCTCACTGAGCTGTATGGTATCCTGAGTAGTTACCAGATGTAGATGAACATGTAAAATCCATCTCACAGCTTATCCAACACCTAGAAGAGTTCAGCCCTTTGTGTGGTTGAAAGGGATAGTAGAAAACCATAGCATCATCTCATCTGCTACCTAGACAACTCATAAAATGGTCCTTTCATCACCTTCCTGGAGACATAAAGGGAGAGCTACACTCAAGGAAGCTCATTCCAAGAGCCAAGCTCTTCTTAGGCCTTTGTGTCTTCAGATGAAAGATGTGTCAACTTTCTTTTCACTTTTGAAGACCTAGACTGCATCCATGTAGTTGATCTGGAGTATATGGTGATAGTCCAATTGATGGCTCTTCTCACTCATAGAGCTAAGAAGTTCTATAAAAGAACGTGAAGAAAGTTTCCAAGCAATGTAACCAGTGGAAAGTTTGGGCTGGATAAAAGCAAAGTAAAGTGTTACAACTGTAACCACATGGTCCACTTTGCTAGGGAGTGTAAGGCACCAATAACAAACGGTGGCCATACACAAACTAGGCCAAACTACACTAAAGGAGCTACAAGAACTGAGAAGCCCAACCAACCAAAGAAGCAAGCTGCACTTGGTGCTAAAAGATTGAGGCTTTGATTGGAGCTTCCAGGTAGAAGATGTCTCTCCAAACGATGCCTTGATGGCACACCATGATAAAACTGAGGTATTGGAACATCTTTGTACTCCTGAATGCATTTGCTAAAGTAAACATGTCCAGGTCCTATAACTTGGAAGTAAGATCTGATCTTGAGTCTTTGAACATTTTAAAAGCTCGTTTTAAAAGGGCGAAAAATGACTATAAGCTTAAAATAGAAGACATAGAGAAAACTATTTCTACCGTAAAATATGAGCACACAAATTACAGGACTCACATCAAAGATCTTGTTACCAAGTTAATTGAATGCTAGGCTAGCTTGTGATCAGGAAAGCCAAAGTAGAAAAGTGCGTTCTTGAAGATGAAACCTTAAAGAACATCATATCTTCATCCTTGCATGCAAAAGTGTGTTATCAAAACAAGCAGGCACTGGGATCAAGTGAAATAGTTCCTCCAAAAATTACTATCGTTAGATCTCTAAGGTGTGGAACTTGTGAAGATGGGTTGCCTCTCATCGATCCCATCCAAGAGCAAGATGAAGATGAAGAGGGTATAGTCAAGGATGAACCAAAAGTGATTGAAGAGGTTCAATCTAAGACAGACCACTATATCCCCGGAGAAAAGAAGAAACCAGATATGGCTAAGTCTGCAAGAAAGAACTTGATCGGGTCTTCAAAGAGAATATCAAAGAAAGTGCAGTAGATCAAGCCCACCTTTAAACCAAGGCAAAAACAAGTCTTTCTTAACTGGGTTTGAGGTGAGAGACACTAAAAACTTAACTATGGACTCTAATACAAGGGGTCGTAGTTTAAGTCTAAGCCATCATGGTCAAGAGAAGAAGTTGCACAGATGTGTACCACTGCTGCACCGGTTGAACCACCAATTCCAAAGGCAATCTTCACCATCAGAAGGAAGCACATGGAATGTAACATGTGTGGTGGTACAACTCATTATGCTAAGGACTGCATTTACAATCCTAAGAGTACCATCCATATGAACAACAAGAAGACTTTTGAGAAAAAGAAGAAGAAGATAGCTTCAAAAGGAAAATCACTTCCTTTAGAAGCTCCAAGGTGAATAAAAAGAAGATAGGTGGAAAACTGTCTTCGGAAGAAAGTTTGGTCTTGAAAGAAAGGAATGCTTCCGACGCACTGAAGTCTGCTGTAGTGGATGCAAAATCTTCTAAAGGTTCAATCTCCAAAACTTCCAAAGTTATAAAAGCTTCTGAAGTCATAAAAACTACCAAAGTTTTGAAAGCCATGTCTAATCTTCCAAAGATGGTGTGGATGATGAAGGAAGGCAATATGACTGAAGTTTCTTCATCAACAACAACCATGGATCCTCTAAGCTTGCATATAGGATCAATAAATGTTGATCTATATTCAGTTCATTTGATGAGCCCAAGACCAGCAAGGCTTGGGTTTCCAAATTAACTAACCATCTCTTTTTCATGTATAGGAACAGCTAAATACCAAGAGAAATGTATGGATCATTGATAGTGGTTGTTCAAGGCACATGACTGGCAATGGCTCTTTGCTTCAGAACTTTAAGAAATTAATGGAGGTCGAGTTGCTTTTGGAGGAGAGTCAGGTGGTTACATCACTGGTAGGGGCAAAGTCATAAATGATAAGCTCAGCATTGAAAAGGTAAACTTTGTCAAAGAGCTTGAGTACAATCTTTTGAGTGTATCTCAATTTTGTGACTAGAGACATAACATGCTCTTCACTGAGCATGAGTGCATTGTTCTCAAGCCCGGGGTGATCTTTCCTTAAGAGCATATCTTATTTAGAGCCCCAGGAAAGGGAACATATACAAGATGAATCTGCAAGAAACCTCACCTTCAAGAAAAGTTTCTTGTATTCTATCTAAAGCCAATAACGATGAGTCTTTCCTTTGGCATAAAAGAATATGCCATGTAAACTTTAAGAACATGAATAAATTAATTAAAGATGATTTTGTAACTGGAATGCCAAAGAAAGAGTTTACAAGTGATGACCATTATGTTGCATGTCTAAAAGGAAGCAACATAAAGTGTCACACAAGCCAAAGGAAATTAACTCTATCACTACTCCCCTTCACTTACTACACATGGATCTCTTTAGCCCTATAAGTGTAAGGAGTCTAGGAAGAACTTCATACTTCCTTGTGATCATAGATGATTTCACAAGATATACTTGGGTCTTCTTTCTTAGAAGTAAGGATGAGACCCCTGAAAACTTGAAGTCCTTCATTCTGAAAATTGAGAATCAATGTGATCACAAGGTTAAGATCATAAGATTTGATCAAGGAACTAAATTCAAGAACCAAATCCTTGATATATTTTGTGATAAAAATAGTATTTCAAGACAATATAGTGCCCCTAGAACTCCTCAACAAAATGGTGTTGCTAAGAGGAGAAATAGGACACTTATTAGGCTGCAAGAACCATACTCTCTGACTCTAAACTGCTAATCACCTTCTGGGCAGACAAAGTCAACACTGCCTGCTATGTGTAGAATAGAGTTTTAGTATTTAAAACTCATGGTAAGACACCTTATGAACTATGGCACAAAAGGAGACCTTTCATTGGTTTCCTCAGGTCATTTGGTTGTCCATGCACAATCTTGAATACCAAAGATCACATAGCGAAATTTGCTGAGAAAGAAGACGATGGACATTTCATTGGATACTGTTCAAAAGCTAAGGTTTATAGAGTATACAATCTCAGAACAAGAGTAGTTAAGGAGTAAGCCAATGTAACCTTCAATGAACACACTACAAGTGTTAAAGGTTCTGGTCCTGATTGGTTATTTGATCTTGATTTAGTTACCAACAGTTTTAGCAAATCTTGTGAAGATCTTTCAGATAGGTAATACATCTATAGGAGATCCTGATCTAAGATTTGAGCTGAGAAGACCAAATAATAGAATCTCTTCAGCTCCAGTGGTAATAAGCACTGCATGTGGAAATCTTGTTAGCACAACCATGACAATCTCTTCAACTAATACATCTGAGGTGCCTACCAATTCTAGTAATGAGGCACGAAACTTAAATGAAGGGATTTCTAATGTAGGGGGAGATGGAGATGGTGAAAGTGATCAAGAATACCTTCATGCTGATAACTTCTCCATTGAAGGCAACATCAATGATGTCACACACTCTCTAGATCAAGTCACTCTTGATAAGTGTGCTGATATGGTAGGAGATACTCAATGGCTAGATCTAAATTTCTCTAATTTAGATCTATCAAATCAACTTGTTATGATTCCTCAGCTGAGAATCCACAAGTCACATCCTACCAAAACATCATTGGAGATGTTAAGACTTGGCTGAGAACAAGAGGACAAACCTATTATAAAAATGTTTTTCTACACTCTTGCTTCTTGTCCCAAATTAAGCCAAAGAAAGTTGATAAGGCTTTGAAAGATAGAAGCTGGATTGAAGCAATGTAGGAGGAACTACTTCAATCTAAAAGACAAGGTGTTTGGAACCTATGTCAACTTCCTTATAGGAGGATGGAAAGAGGTACCAAGTGGGTTTTTAGGAACAAGAAAGATGATAAAGGGCTTGTCATCATGAACAAGGCAAGACTAGAAGTCCAAGGGTACACTCAAGAGTAAGGGATTGACTACACAGATGTGTTTGCTCATATAGCAAGACTTGATGTTAAAAGGATATTCCTTTCTTTTGCTGCATCAAAGGATTTCAAGGTCTACCAACTTGATGTCAAGTGTGCATTTTAATATGGGTTAATAGATGAAGAAGTGTATGTCAAGCAACCACCTGGCTTTGTAGACCTAGATTATCTTGATTATATCTGCAAGCTTGACATAGCTATTTATAGGCTACATCAAGTTACAAGGAAGTTGTATGAGACACTATCATAGTACCTAGTTCAACATGGTTACAAAAGGGGTACTATTGACAGCACGCTCTTCATCAAAAGGACAGGTAATGATTTGATGCTAGTTCAAGTTTATGTTGATGACATCATCATTGGGTCAACTAATGAAACGCTCTACAAATAGTTTGAGAACTTAATGAAGAATATATTTGAAATGAGTGCCATTGGGTAACTCAATTTTTTTCTAGGAATTCAAGTGAAACAAGTTGACAATGGCATCTTCATAAACCAGTCAAAGTATGTACAAGACATATTAACCAGATTCCATCTAACTGAGCGTAAGGTTACTAAGACTTACATAGCCGGAAACCACTCCTTAGGACCTAATCCTAAGGGGGAGTGTTGATGAACATCACTATAGGTGTCACACCCTCAAAATCCGCGAGCGGGGTTTTACCGCGAGACGCGTGACATACCAGGATCTCAGTAATTAGTTACCAAGAACGACTCTATATGATTAATAAACAAAACCAGAGTTAACGTTTAAAATACTGCAGAAGCGTTTTTAAAACAGAAAACCCAAAACAAGTAGTATGTAAAGAGAATGCGCAAAACATACGCGCCCCAAACACAAATGTTTAATATGAAAATAATCCCAAATTTGTAAACAAACAAATGTAGGCAACTCAACGATGCTGGTGTGCGTGCTCCTAGGCAACTGGCAACCCTAACCTGAGAATAGCATACTAAACAAGTCAACACATGGTTGGTGAGTTCAAGAGTTTGCGTTAAAATATAAACCAATCAACAGTTTCCAGAGCATAAGTAGTGTATTTCAATAGATAGCTAGTCTATTAACATAAAAATATTAATCATAGTGATTTCGCGATCGAAGCTAACTGTGTTACGTTTGTTGCCTCCCGTCACGACTTACCAGGTCGTGACGAATATATGTTAGGACAAAATTGCACCCGTATGACCTCGAGTCACACAGGTGGGGCTCGTCAGACCCAGTAGTACTACCCAAAATTCCCCCGCTAGTCAATATTAACAATCCGAAAGTGTGAGGACTTTCCATGGTAAACAACACTATATCAATATTATACACACTCATATATAAAAGCGTTTGTGATCAACAGTATGCTATCTCCCCCAAAAGAGATTATGTAAAATGAGTGGGGCAAGAACTCACCTGATACGTGCAAGAATTAACTTAGAGCTTAACTTGAAAGAAAGAGGGAAAGACAACCTTCAAAGGTCACCTAGAATACAAGAGTACATAAGCACGTGTACACAAAATCAACATGAAACCCTAAGTGCTCTACAAACCAAGGAACTCAAGGTTTTTAGAAAGACAAGACACATTTGACCAAGTTGACCCGTTTGACCCGTTGGTGACATTATAGGTGATAACTCGTTAATACTAACACAACAGCATGTCATACATGTTCACATACAACTTGATTACATATAGAACTTCATTAACCACATGTACTACCTAGATCATCATGCAACTAGATATCACACAAGTCATGCGAATCACAACAGGCCAAAACAGATAACAAACCAAATCAACATCCCTATAACCTAAACAACACATTTCATCACTTTAGAAATCATCCATGAACACACTAGCATGATCCTAATATCCCAAACATGCTCAAATCATCCAATTCAAGGATTTGCACAATTAAAGTTTCCCTTTTGGGAAAGTTCATCCCAAATTCATCAAACTCACACTACATTCATGAATTCATCAATTATATACCAACTCAAGTCCATGACAACATCTAAACATGATCAACAACACCTAATCATCATGATTCATCAACATTCAACACCAAAAGTTACTATTTTTAGCAATGTATGAACTATAAGACATCTTCTTGATTTTAAATTGTTCATAACATCAACTTAGCATCTAATCATCATCACAAACACATCCATAACATACATACATCATCCAATCATCAATTCATGCAAAATAAAGTTACTATTATTAGTAACCTACGAACAACGTATCAAAATCATATCTTTCTTGCAAAATCGACGTTAACTAGCATATATACAATCCAACTAACATAATAACAACATCAAACAACCAACATTCAACATCCAATTTGATCCAACATCGCCTCAAACTCTCGGCCAAGATGATCATATGAACAAACAACCAAAATCCAAACTTTCTTGCATAATCAACGTTAACTAGCATCAATACAACCTAACTAACATCATAACATCACCAAACAACCAAGAATTAACATTCAATTGTAGATTTTCGAACTAGGGTTCGGCCACCATGAAAAACCATCAAAAACATGTAAAAATCTAACCTTTAAACATGTAATGGCTTGCAATTGATGATTCTAACTTGTTGTGATGCTTGAAATCGGTCTAAAATCGAATGGAATTGCTTGTTCTTGATGAAAACCGAAGTGTGTGTGTGTGTTTGAAGGTGTCGCGGCCGAAAGGGTGATTAGGGTTAGAGTTTTGATTTTTATTTTATTTAATAATCCATAATTACCCTTTTAACCCTTATAATTTGTATTTTATAAAATTAAGCCTTTACACACTCTTTTAAAATGTTTTTAACTAGAATAATAAACATATAAACTAGTAGTAGCAATTATATGTATTATCTTTACAAGCTACAAAATTTACAAAGTAAATACACACGTTTCTACGTTACGCGATAAAATTAAAGTTAACATTTAAATCACATAAGCTTAACTTAATAATCACATTGTTAACTTAATTATCATCAATTTAACATTACTGATTATTGTTAAGTCACCAACGTTCAACGACAACTAGTGTGTGTGCACGACACATGTATGCAAGACTTAACGGAACAAACGGAGTTTGACAACGGAAAATTACCGGATGTCACATTATCCCCATGTTGAAAGATTTTTCGTCCCGAAAATTGCGTTACATGGTGAGTGTTCCATCACTGGTCTACTGCATTGGCACAAGGAAATTGAAATCGTGTGAGTTTTGGATGAGTTGTCACATCATCCCCATGTTGAAAGAAATTTCATCCCGAAATTTAATTAGTACCTTCGCCGGCTGGCATCGTCCTTTCGAATAGCTGAGGGTACTTAAGCTTCATTTGGTCTTCACGTTCCCACGTGAATTCTGGTCCACGTCTCGAGTTCCAACGAACTTTGAAGATGGGTATCTTGCTTTGCTTAAGCGTTTTCACCTCACGATCCATCACTTCGACAGGTTCCTCAATGAAACGTAATTGTTCATCTACTTGAACTTCTTCCAGTGGTACAACCATCGTTTCATCCGTTAAACATTTCTTTAGATTTGAAACATGGAATACATCATGGATTCCACTCAATGAATCAGGTAAGGCTAGTCGATAAGCCACTGGACCAATTCTTATCTGAACAATCTTCTCAGTTGTCTCGTGTACTAACTCGGGACCCGTGAATTGACTATCACCAATTTCAGCTCAGCAAACTGGCGATCTACACTTTCTCCCATACAAAGCTTCAAAAGGTGCTGCCTTTATGCTAGTGTGATAACTGTTGTTGTAAGAAAATTCCACCAATGGTAGGTGAACTTCCCAGTTATTCCCGAAGTCAATCACACAAGCACGTAACATGTATCCAAAGTCTGTATAGTATGCTCGCTTTGACCATCAGTCTGTGGATGATAAGCAGTACTCATATCCAATCGCGTACCTAAAGCTTTCTGCAACGACTGCCAGAAGTGTGATGTGAAACGAGAATCGCGATCAGAAATGATTGAGATCGGTACTCCATGCCTCGAAACGATCTCCTTCAAATAAAGTCGAGTTAATTTCTCCATCTTGTCTGTTTCCTTTATCGCTAGGAAATGAGCAGATTTTGTCAATCGGTCCACGATAACCCATATTGTATCACAACCCGTAGAAGTGCGAGGTAACTTAGTAATAAAATCCATTGATATCTGATCCCACTTCCATATAGGGATCTCGGGTTGTTGTAGTAGACCAGATGGTTTCTGATACTCCACTTTAACCTTCGAGCAGGTCAGACACTTGCTCACATAAGTAGCTACATCTGCTTTCATGTTAGGCCACCAATAGTGCGCCTTCAAATCGTGGTACATCTTATCAGATCCAGGATGTATAGAATACTTGGACTTGTGAGCCTTAATCATGACCAAGTCTCTCAGATTTCCATGTAGAGGTACCCATAGTCTATCCATGAAGTAACGAATTCCATCCGCTTTTACTTCCAATTGTTTTTCCATACCCCTTAATGATTCAGACCCAATGTTTTCTGTTTTCAGAGCTTCCGTCTGAGCCTCTCGGATTTGTTCAGGTAATTGCGTACTAATCGTTAGTTGCAGAGCTCGCACACGTCGAGGTTTAGCAGTCTCTTTTCTACTCAACGCATCAGCAACTACATTTGCTTTCCCCTGGTGGTACTTAATAGCACAATCATAGTCGTTTAACAATTCCACCCAGCATCTTTGCCTCATGTTCAACTCCTTTTGCTCAAAGATGTGCTGAAGACTCTTGTGATCGGTGTAGATAGTGCATTTGGTACCGTACAAGTAATGTCTCCAGATCTTCAAGGCAAACACTACCGCACCCAGTTCCAAGTCATGGGTGGTATAGTTCTTCTCATGAATCTTCAACTGTCTAGAGGCATAAGCTATCACTTTATCCCACTGCATCAGGACGCATCCAAGTCCTTGAATAGAAGCGTCACAATAGACTACGAAATCATCACTACCATACGGTAATGCTAATATTGGTGCGCTACACAATTTCTGTTTCAGCAACTGAAAAGCAAATTCCTGACTCTCACCCCATTTGTATGTTGTTCCCTTGTGAGTCAAGGCTGTGAGAGGTTGTGCAATCTTAGAGAATCCTTCAATGAATCGTCGATAATATCCCGCTAATCCAAGGAATTGTCGTATCTCACTCGGTGTCTTAGGAACAGACCAATTCTTTATCGCTTCAATCTTAGCAGGATCAACATGTATTCCCTTCTCGTTGACAATATGACCCAAGAATTGTACCTCACGTATCCAGAAATCACACTTAGAAAACTTTGCATACAGTTGTTCCTCTCTAAGTAATTCCAAGATCAAACGTAAGTGCTCTCCATGTTCTTCCTCGGTCCTTGAGTATATCAGTATATCATCAATAAAGACGATAACAAACTGATCAAGATAGGGTTTGCACACGCGATTCATGAGGTCCATCTTCCGGAAACACCTCAGGAAACTCACGAACTACGGGATATCCTCTATCTTCTTTTCCTCGACCTGTTTATCTGTGACGAGTGCTAATATGGCCAGTCGACCCTTTCGTAACACTTCTGTGCTTTCATAAACGAGATGATGCCTATCACCGCACCACTCCTATCACCTCTGACCGTAAGGACTTCTTCACCAAGGGGAATCCGTATGATCTTCTCGTGGCATATGACTTCCGCTTGCTTATCGGAAAGCCAATCCATGCCTACTACCACATCGAAACTTCCTAGTGTAACAGGCATGAGATCTATGGTGAATGTATGACCAGCAAGCTCTATCTTGCAGTCTCTAAGAATATGCGTTACGTGAATCTGTGCACCGTTAGCTAACTCTATGGTGTATTTAGATTCTAAGGTTGAGGGCATATCACTTAAAAGACTACAGAACCTAGTGGACACGAAACTTCTATCGGCTCCGGTATCGAATAATACGGTAGTAAAACAACCATTAACCGAAAATTTACCAGTTACTGTTGTAGGGTCATTTAGAGCCTCACCTGAGCCAATGACGAAGGCTCTTCCTTTGGCTCCATTGTTGTTTCCGCTGCATGCTCTGGTGGTTCACCAACTATCATAAGTTGGTTAAACTTCCATGCTTTATGATAAAGTAGATAAGGTCTTTGTCTGCAAGTTTCTGTATTTGTTTCTTTTTGGCTTTTCGTAATAGGAAAGTCAGTGAGCTATGGCCTGTCATAGTCACTAGTCAAAAGGCAATCTGCCTTTTGACTTTAGGCTGATCTTGTTGTCTAGATTATTCACATCCAACTGTCTTTTTGCATATTGATGGTTGTAGGTTTAGTATAAAGAGTCAAAGGTTCTTGTATTTTAGATATAAGAGCAAACACCTGTAATAGAACCTAAGAAGCAATATACTACTTCCATGAAATTATTTCTTGTGTTCTTGCTCTTACTTTACTTGTGTTGTGCATTGTATCATCTATTTAAAGTTCTAAGTTCCCTATTTGAATTGTTAAGTGATCCTAAAGATCCTTCTAAGTTTGTTAACTAGGTGCAAATTCCCTTTTAATGGTCCTGCATTTGGTATCAGAGCATTCCAGGCTCTTGTTTGCAATATCTCACCATCTTCAAAACCTCTTAGTAACACACATCACATAACTCTTCAAATGGCAGCTATCTCCAAAGCTGATATGGAAACTGGAACAATGACAAAGTCCCCACTGATCACTCCTAAGGATTTTGACACTTGGTGTCAAAGAATAGAAGGCTTTATCAAGTCTCAAGATTCCAGGATATGGGAGTCTGTTGTCAATGGACCTCATGTACCATGTACCTCTTCAGCTGCTGCTGGTGGTGGCATGATACCAAAGGAGAGGGATGACTTTTCTGATGAAGACTGGAAAAGAATTGACATTGATCAGAAAGCCATGACAACCCTCCAAACTGCTCTTCCAAACACCATCTATAGAGGTTTCAAGAAGTGTAAGACCGCTAAACAGCTATGGGATGCACTGAAACTGATGTATGAGGGTTTAAATAAAGCTAAGGAAAACAAGAAGGATCTCCTGAAGTAGCAGTTTGAAAATTTCACCTTCAAGACAGGTGAAACCATTACTCAACAATACTTCAGGTATGTTGAGATTATGGATACTCTGGCTGATGTTGGGGTAACTATTGAAAACAGGGATATTGTTAGGAAGTTCATGTCCTCTCTTCCAAGACAATGGACACACTACTGTGTGGTCATTAAGAGGACTAAAATCTCAAGACCCTTACTCTCTCTGAGTTGTATGGGATACTCAGTGGATACCAGATGGAGATGAATATGCAAAATTCATCTGGTTGCTCCAACACTCACTAGAGTTCAGCCCTTCATGTAGTTGAAAGGGATAGCAGAGAACCATAGCATCATCTCATCTGCTACCCTGAGACTTCAAAAAAGGGTCCTTTCATCACCTTCCCGGAGACACCAAGAAAGAGCTACATCCAAGGAAGTCCCTTCCAAGAGACAAACTCCTCTCAAGACTTTGTTTCCACTGATGATAGTTCAGGCAACTTTCTCTTTACTCTTGAAGACCTGGACTGTATCCATCCAGAGGATCTGGAATATATGGAGATAGTCCAGCAGATGGCTCTTCTCACTCATAGAGCCTAGAAATTCTACAAGAGGACTGGGAGAAGGTTTCCTAGCAATGCTGTCAGTGGCAAGTTCGGGCAGGAACAAGAGCAAAGTCAAGTGTTACAACTGTAACCAGATGGGACACTTTGCTAGAGAATGAAAGGCACCCAAATCAAATGGTGCCAAGCCTCATCCTGGCCAAACTACACTGAAGAAAGACACAAGCTGCAGTTGTTGTTAAAGAAGGAGGCTTTGACTGGAGCTTTTCAAGCTGAAGATGCATCTCCAAACCAAGCACTCATGGCTGACCATGATGAAGCCAATGTACTTAACATCTTTGCTCTACTGATTGTATTCCTAAAGTAAATAGATACAGGTCCTACAACTTGGAAATGAGATCTGACATTGAGTCCTTAAATTTTTTAAAAGCTGATTTAAAAAGAGCTGAAAATGACTATAAACTTAAGATAGAAGATCTAGAAAAAACAGTTTCAACTCTTAAACATGAGCAAACAAATTACAGGACTTAAATTAAGGATCTCATTACCAAGTTGACTGAATGCCAGGCTGAGCTTGTGATCAGCAAAGCCAGAGCAGAAAAATGTGTTCCTGAAGAGGAAACCTTCAAGAACATGATATCCTCATCTGTGCATGCAAAAGTGTGTTATCAGAACAAGCAGGGACTGGGATCTAGTAAGATAGCTCCTCCACACTCTCTACTATCAGTAAGATCTCCAAGGTGTGGAACTGGTCAAGATGAGCTTCCATCCATAGACCCCAGTGATGAAGAGGATGAGGAGGAGAAGGTGAGGGATGACTCTGAGGTGAGTGAAGAGAGTAAATCCAAAAAGGGTCACCATGCTCCTAAGGAGGAAAAAGAAGCTGGTTTGAGCAAAACCAAAAGGAAGAACTTGATCAGAAGAGCAAAGAGAAGATCAAGAAAAGCTCAAGAGGTCAAGACCACCTTTGATCCCAACAGAAACAAGTATTTGTCTCTACAGGGTTCAAGGTGAAAAAAGCTGAAGATCCTGCCAAGAATTTTAGTACCAAGAGTTCTACTTCAGCTTCAACTCACTCCAGCAACAACAAGAAGATTGATCAGCTGTGTGTCACTGCTACACAGCCTGAACCATCCATTTCTAAAAGCAAGCTCACCCTAAGAAGCCTGCTAAATCATCTGAAAAGGTGAAAGAGGAAAAGGAAAGTGTTCAAGCTCAGTCTTCTTTGGAAAAGAAGGCTCTCAGAAGAAAAGATATAAACTGTGTTATGTGTGGTAGTACCTCACATCTGGCTAAGGATTGTCAATACAATCCAAAGGGTACTATCCATATGATCAAGAAGAAAACTTCTGAGAGGAAGAAGAAACAAACAGCTTCGGAAGGAAAATTTGTTTCCTTCGGAAGCTCCAAAATGAAGAAAAAGGCAAATGAACCATTGTCTTCGGAAGGAAAATTGGTCTAGGAAGAAAGGAATGCTTCCGAAGTACTAAGGCCTGCTACAGTGAAAGCAAGATCTTCCGAAGGATCAGTCTCCAAAGCTTCCGAAGCATTAAAGGTCAAGCCCAATCTTTCAAAGGTGGTGTGGAAGATGAAGGAAGACCATGTGGCTAAAAGTTCATCATCAGAAATAGAAAATGATCCCCAAAGCCTGAGCATAGGATCTATTACTGTTTCATTGCCTTTAACTCATTCTAATAAGCCCAAGACCAATGAGGCTTGGGTTTCCAAATGTAACTAAATCATCTCTTTTGTGCAGGGACAACTAAAGACCAACAAAAATATCTAGATTGTTATAGTGGCTGCTCCAGGCACATGACTGGCAATGAGTCCTTGCTTCAAAACTTTGAAAGGATTGATGAAGGACTAGTTACTTTTGGGGGAGATGCAGGAGGGTACATTACTGGCAGAGGCAAGGTTACAAATGGTAAGCTTAGTATTGAGAAGGTAAACTTTGTCAAAGAGCTTGGATACAATCTTCTGAGTGTGTCCCAATTTTGTGACCAAAAATCATATGCTCTTTACTGAGCATGAGTGCATTGTTCTCAAGCCTGGGGTTGACATTCCTCCTGAGCATATTTTGCTTAGAGCACCCACGAGAGGAAACATGTACAAGATGGACTTGCAGGAAGCATCTCCATCTGGAGAGGTTTCTTGCTTTCTATCTAAAGCAAATAGTGATGAGTCTCTTCTTTGGCATAAGAGAATGTGCCATGTAAACTTTAAAAACATGAATAAACTGATTAAGAATGATTTGGTAACTGGAATACCAAAGAAAGAGTTGATAAGTGATGACCACTGTGTTGCATGCCTGAAAGGGAAGCAACACAAAGTGTCTCACAAGCCAAAGGAAATGAACTCTATCACTACTCCCCTACACTTGTTACATATGGATCTGTTTGGCCCCACAGTGTAATGAGTCTAGGAAGGATCTCATACTATTTAGTGATCACAGATGATTTCACAAGATTACTTGGGTGTTTTCCTTAGAACTAAGGATGAAACTTCTGAAATCTTGAAGAATTTCATTCTGAAAATTGAGAATCAATCTGATCACAAGGTCAAAATCATAAGATGTGATCAGGGAACTGAATTTAAAAACCAAATCCTTGATATTTTGTGATGAGAAGGGTATTTCAAGACAATATAGTGCTCCCAGGACTCCTCAGCAAAATGGTGTTGCTGAGAGGAGAATCAGGACACTTATTGAAGCTGCAAGAACTATGTTATCTGACTCTAAGCTGCCCATCACCTTCTGGGTAGAGGCTGTCAACACAACCTGCTATGTGCAGAACAGAGTTTTAGTAGTTAAGACACATGGTAAGACTCCTTATAACTATGGCACAAAAGGAGACCATTTATTGGTTTTCTCAGAACATTTGGATGTCCTTGCACCATCTTGAATACCAAAGATCAAATAGCTAAGTTTGCTGAGAAATCAGATGATGGACATTTTGTTGAATACTCTTCTCAAGCCAAGGCTTATAGAGTATACAATCTCAGAACTAGAATCATTGAGAAGTCAGCCAATGTGACTTTCAATGAACACACACCCTGTGTGAAAGGTTCTGGTCTGGATTGGCTATTTGATCTTGATTTAGTTACCAACTGTTTTAACAAATCTTGTGAGAATGTTTCAGGATCTATGGATAACAGGTCAACAGAGGATCCTGACCCAAGATTTGAGCTAAGAAGACCAAACAAGAAGACTACTTCAGCTCCAATGGTGACTAACCCTGTCATTGAGGCTCCAATCAGCACAAGCATGACAAATACTACTGATTCAACTGAATTACCCTCAAAGTCCAGTTCAGAGGCTCAGAATTTAGGTGAAGGAACCTCTAATGCAGGAGGAATGGATGGTGGTAATAGTGATCAAGAATTTCTTGATGCTGATAACCACTCCATTGAAGACAACATCAATGATGTCACACTCATTGGATCAAGTTTCTCTTGATAAGTGTGATGTGTGGGGGGAATTCTTCTTTGCCAGATCAAAATTTCTCTAATCTTGATCTGTCCAACCAACTTGCTGTGATTCCTCAACTCAGGATCACAAGCCACATCCCACCACAAACATCATTGGAAATGTTGACTCAGGGGTGAGAACAAGAGGACAAACTCATGATAGCCATGTTTGTCTACATTTTGTTTCTTATCCAAATTAAGCCTAAGAAAGTTGATGAGGCTCTAAAGGATAGAAGCTGGATTGAAGCAATGCAAGAAGAGTTGCTTCAAATCAAAAGACAGAAGGTGTGGAACTTGTGCCCTCTTCCTCAAGGGAAGACTGTCATAGGTACCAAGTGGGTATTTAGGAACAAGAAGGATGATAGAGGGATCATCATCAAAAACAAGGCTAGACTGGTTGTCCAAGGATACACACAAGAAGAAGGAATTGATTATACTGATGTCTTTGCTCTTGTAGCAAGACTTGAAGCTGTAAGGATATTCCTGGCTTATGCTAATCCAAGGATTTCAAGGTCTACCAGCTTGATGTGAAGTGTGCCTTTCTTTATGGGGTGATTGATGAAGAAGTTTATATTAGACAACCACCTGGCTTTGCAGACCCAGATCATCCTGATTATGTCTGCAAGCTTGATAAAGCCCTTTATGGACTATATCAAGCTCCAAGAAAGTGGTATGAGACACTATCAACATACCTCTGTAATAAAAGATACAAAAGAGGTACTATTGATGGGACTCACTTCATCAAATATACAGGGAATGACACATTGCTAGTTTAGATATATGTAGATGACATCATCTTTGGTTCAACTAATCCAAAGCTCTGCAAAGACTTTAAGATGCTGATGAAGAATAGATTTGAAATGAGTGCCATGGGGGAATTCAATTTCTTTCTAGGAATTCAAGTGAAGTAGGTTGAAGATGGCATCTTCATCAGTCAGTCAAAGTATGTACAGGATATACTTACAAGGTTCAAGATGACTAATTGTAAAGTTGCTAAGACACCCATAGCCAGAAACCATTCCCTTGGTCTTAACCTTGAGGGGGAGTGTGTTGATGAACATCTCTACAGGGCTATGATTGGGTCACTTATGTATCTTACTGCTAGCAGGCCTGATATCCTTTTTGCCACATGCATATGTGCAAGATATCAAGCAAACCCAAGATATCACACCTAATCACTGTCAAAAGGATTCTTAGATATCTCAAAGGTGCTCCAAATCTAGGCCTTTGGCATCCAAAGAATTCAGACTTTAATCTGTATGCTTATACAGATAGTGACTATGGTGGCTGCAACATGACTGCAAAGTCCACATCTGGGGGGTGTAAGTTTCTTGGTGGAAGGATAGTCTCTTGGCAATGCAAGAAGCAGTCCTGTGTGTCTGCATCAACTGCTGAAGCTGAATACATTATTGCTGCCAGCTGCTGTGCTCAAGTCCTTTGGATTCAAAATCAGATGCTAGACTATGGATTCAATTTCAAAAAGACTCCTAACCATATAGACAACAACAGTGCCATCTCAATAACAGAGAATCATATGTAGCACTCAAGGGCCAAACACATCAAATCAGGTATTATCTATTAAAGATAATTTTGAAAAGGGCTTGATAAAACTAATCAAGGTTAACACAAATGAACAATATGCTGATCTGTTCACAAAAGCTTTTGATGAGTAGAGATTTAAGTATCTTGTATCAGCCATTGGGATGATTAACCTTGAATAGGTTTTTCTAAATAACTTCATCAATCTTACTACCTAAAATTGTATGTCCTAGGTTGTCTATTAGATCACTTCATAAGCCCAGTTCTCTTTGGAGGAAAACAAATTGTCAAAATGATATTTTTTAGAGTTATGAAAATTTACCTTCGGAAGAAATAAAATTGCCCTCGGAAGAAATTTACAGCTTATCTGCCAATTATCTTGGAAGAAATTCATGAAGCATCTTCCGAAGCTTAAGTTGAATATAAGCTCCTAAATACATTTAGAATAAATCTCTTCCGAAAGCAATTAAGTCTCGGAAGACCTGTTTATCTCTTCCGAAGCCACAACTTTCAAAACTCTTTGAAATATCTTCCGAAGCTAAAATAACCTTCGGAAGTTTTGCAACTTCCAAGAAAACTACCTTTTGGGCACCTTTTTTCTGAATTAGGACCCACTTGTGGATTTCAAAGTTTATCTTTTGCTTTAACTTGTTTCAAATCCTGAGTATATCTCCCCAAACGGTTCTATCTTATCTCTCTACTCTCATTTTTGCTTAACCTAAAATTAACCCCAAATTCATCTTCTTCTACCTTCCTTCTCTGCAAAGCTTCTGCAAATGGCAAATCTTGATCGACGAAACGACCCAGATTTCACCATGCATCTACACAGGCAACACAACCAGGTGCTCTGTTAAACTCTGAGAAGGATCCAAGCTTCTCAGATGTTTGTAGGTATCTTTCTTCGTCTCATTATCTCACCTCCCTTACGATTGATCCTCCCTTCTATGAGGATCAGTTGTTTGAGTTTGGCGGACCTGTCAAGAGGTCACTTTGGACAGGGAGAAGGCACTGTCTACCACACTGCAAGGGAGGACACTATTCATCACTCCAGCCATCATCAACACCCATCTTCAGCTGGATGATGAAGATGGTGAAATGTCCTTCCCAAAAGCTGCTGTCAACCATTCCTTTGAGCAGATGGGATATGAAGGTGACTTTACAGTCAAGACCTTCAGGAAGGGGAAGGTCTCATACCAGTGGAAGTACCTCCTCCATGTTTTCATCCACAGCTTGTCTAACAAACATGGAGGATGGGAGCAGATTCCAGAAGACCTCTCCTTCATTGTCCATGGGATGGTTCAAGGGGTCAAATTCAGGTATTCTTAGTTTGTTTTCATAAATTTACTTGCAAATTTGGACTCCCTAGAATATTACATGTTTCCCTGGTATGTTCAACACATTCTAACTATGAAATGGGACCACAGTTGAGGGGAATAGGTAATGTTCTTAAAGTTGCACATATGAGACCCGGTATTTTCAAAATATTGAAAGAGCCAACTGTTGGGTTCTCAGGAATAGAAACAGCCCTTGTCCCAAAAATGTTTGAGCTCATTGCTCAGGGTGACATCCTAGCAGCACCAACTAGTGATGAACCAACACCCTCTACCTCTCAACCACCATCAAGGCCTACCATTACCCTTACTTACCAAAGAAAATCCAAACGAACCCCTTTACTTGCTATTGAGCATATACAGGCCCTCATATCACAACCCGCACTGGAGGAAGTGGACACTAGAGCTCCCATTTCCCCTGAGGAGCAAACCACTCCCATTCTTGACACAATCAGTGCTGAGGTTCCTCATGCTCAGCCTGATGAGCTCACACCTCCTCAAATAGCCGTAAGTCATCACTCTGAGTCTCAACACTCTGGTAATCAACCTTCTGGGGAAAGCTACCATCCCCAGCCTCTTGATCTTAATCAACCCATGCCCAGCCTTGACTTTTACTCTGATGAAGATTTGGGTTTCAGTGAGTACCATGAATTTCTCCTCTCAACCCACACTCAAGGTGAGATGAGTACTCCCGCCTCACCCACTTCTAGCCCACATCAGATACCACAAGCTGAGGTGATCTCCTTCAGATTGTCCAGGAGATCCATATGGTAGAGGTTTTCACTATTGGTAGTGATTACATCTCTAAGACCTCAACCACGGCAACCCAGCCTCTTGAAATAGAGCAGGGGAAATCCAGCAACCAAGAAACCTATGCTGGTGATGAGGGAGAAGACTCAAGTCCAATCCTCTCATCCCCTATGATTCTTCATCTGAAGATGAGGGGAGTCTACAACAAAAGGTGCACAAACTCTTAAACATGTGAACCTACTTTGTGTCCAAGATAGCTCACCTGGAATCTCAAGTGACTATCTTGCAGAAATAGGTCAATGACCAGCAACTTAAGATCACCGATCTCAGGGTAAGCTAGCTGAGAGACCATTGAGATCAACTCATCCAGGTCCACAAGAACCTGTGGATGTCATGGATCAATCTCCCAGCTCACCTATGCAAGAGGGTGATGCTGCCAAAAAGGGGGAGAAAATCCTAACAATCACAAAACTTGGGAGTTCTCTCAGAGTATGGACATAGAGGACTCACCGTCCTCTCTTGCAGTTGTCCATACTCAGCAACCTCCTCTAGACAGTGATCTACATTTTTTAATACAACAACTATTTGAGGATGGAATACCAAGAGCAATGTCTGCCCCTTCGGAGAACCCAATTTGGGGTTAGGGGTATGATAGTGAAAGGAAAGCTCTTGTACTCTCTAGAGCTCAGGGTCAACTAGAAATTTTAAACATTTCAAACCTGAGTTTCTATGAGGGTATAAATCTGGTAGATCTAGCACTTGTCAACCTAAGAAACAACAGACAAGCGACCAGACTAGCCAGTAGAATTCAAGATTGGGTGCTGGAAGAATTCAAAAAGAGATCAGAACTATATAGACAGAGGCTAGCAGTTAAAGCCTTTGGTCAACTTGATGTTGAGGTGGACCCTAAGATTAGCTTCAACGGGAAAGCCTTGACTGAAGGTCCAGAGGCTGGACTGTGAACCTTAACACAATATCTCCTAGCACCCCATACCCTCAGTGAGGCACCAGCTGGTGATGGTGCATCACAACCTCTCTCTGGCTAGAGCTTGACTGCTGAATCTAGCAATGAAGGCCAAAGCTCTCCTCAGCCTGAGTCATCAAGATCAGTACTTGACAAAGGAAAAAGAAAACTAACTGCTGAGATGATTAAAGAAGAGAAAAGAGAGAGGAAGAGGAAGCTGAGGGGAGAGAGTTCAAGTGGTTCACCAGGATTCATGCAAGCTGCAATTCTGACTGCCCATGTTCCAAACACTCAATAAGATGAGTTAAGGGCAACCAGACTTAATTATCTGGGACCAGGAACTACAACATAGATGAACTCATCTCTCTCCCCTTAGAGGAATTAAATGAACTGGCTGACACTGAGTTTCAAAGGAGAGAAGGAAGTTGAGGATGCAGCCTTGACCCTCAAGCATAAAGAGGAAATGAGAAGAAAAAGAATATACAAGAATATTCCTGTCCTCACCCCAGTTCAAGAAAGCCCTGAGTCAGAGGCTGTGGTTGCTGATCAACCTCAGGTAGTTAATGAAGAAGAAAAGACAAAGATGATCAACTACCTGAGAGCCACAGGCCTCTACCAGGCACATGCACTTCTTCTCTTGCCATATTATTACATACTGTTTGAATACAAGCAGCTGGAAGAGCAAGCCAAAAGAAATAGGCAAACTTCTAGAAAAAGGGAATGGGAAGAAGCTGCCAAGTCAAGAGCCATCACCAAGAAAAGTCAAAAAGTCTACAATAGGCAGAAGATGATGAGCTTCTTGAAGCTGTATGGGTTCTCCGGAAGGAGGCTTGGTCCATGTCTCTGTCCATAATGGATGAGCACATAAGGGATCAAGTAGAAGATTAAAAGGGGAGAGCTTATGGATCTCTCCACTCACCATCAAGCAAGCTAAACGTGAAGTTGAGGTATAGGTTAAACCTACAGAGACAACACAACCTGCACCTAAAGCTACAAAACATCCAACTTCATCTTCTGATCCACAACAGGGTTCTCCTCCCTCTCGATCTGAACCTGGAGAGAGGAGATCCCAACTGAGAGGGAATCCACTAAAGAACCTGGTACTGAAGACCAACCCTCTTAGTTAAAATCATCTGGGAGGAAAAAGAGGATGGCCAAAATAAGATCCTCTAAGAAGAAGAAAAGAAGAAAGGCATCCACCTCCCAAACTCAGGATGAGTCAGAACATCATGAGGAAGTGCATGAAGAGGGCTCTCAACCAACTACTATCATAGTAGAGCCTCTCTCTATTGGAAGACTAATTCTATCATGGGCATTTGCTGAAGATCCTGATAGATGGTATGTCACTAGAGATCAGGGAGAACAACATGTCTACTTCACTATTGACATGCTGAACTCCCTCTGCATGATCTCTATGACATGAGAAGGTACTTCATGGGTCTGAGGAATCCTAATCTGCTAATGAAGAAAGGAATTCTGAAGATTCTCATGTGGACTATCCCAGTCTGAAGACCTCTCTGTTTTGGTAGCATCAGCCTAGGGGGGTTTGTAGGAACCTCTGAGGTTATGAGGCTGATGCAA
>JACCIY010000918.1:0-25267 GCA_025506505.1 Flaveria sonorensis
TGCATTTATGACAAAAGTTGATTTTGGTCAATCCAACTTCCCTGGCAATCTTGACCCGTACAGGAAAACAAATCACATTTTGACTAACAGTTATAGTTTCAATTTACAGAATTCAGGTTGGAGTTCTTACATGCATTGGACGGATTTTTTGGACGTCTTCACCAAGAGGAATGTTTATTAACTCTTGCTATGCCCACTGCCAAACTGAAATACAAGAGACATGTTTATGGGTGATTCACCCATGTTAGTAACAAGGTAATCTGTGCTGGCCCCTTTGTTCTCTTATTAATGAGTCGTTTGAGTTATATGTTTGATCTCTATCGGGCAAATGGGTCAAACGAGAATTAGTAGCTAAAGGTGAACAAGTCAAAGGGGCGAAAATCTCCAAAGTCACCTTTTTAAAACCAGAATACTTATAATGACATCGCTGGAATCATATTTCAACCCATCAAGTATTAATAAACCAGAATCATCTCAAATCCATTTTTGGCCCATTACACAATATGCATGACTCGCGCACTTTGCTACTTGTACTTTAAACATTGTTGATTGTGTTTTTGAAACTAATCAAAACCACAAACCCTACCATAGACGATTGCAGAAGCAGTTGGAGACTGTTTTATGACAGGAGTGCATTTGAAGAGATAGTTGCCCTTATCCATGTGATAAAACATGCCATAATCGCATTTTTAAATAATAATAATCATGTCCCATCAGATATGATCGTGTATGCATACACATTCTTGGAACAGCAATCACACATGCGAATACCACTTTACTAAGGTCACATCTGGTACCTCAAAAGGTTTCTTTAGCTTGGAAAAGTAGAAAATCGAGTTGAATTGAAGTGTAAGTATCATACAAGTGTGGTTGATGTATTCTTTATTGATCATGTAATTTACATTGTCAATTCAGTTCCGGCGTTGATGATCTTTCTGATTTCACTATGTTCCATTTGTGTACTTATCCAAATCTGTTATTGCATGTAATAGCAAACCATAACACATTGCGTCATATACAATAAACATGCTATAAATCATACTTATATAACACCTAATATCCTGTAAAAGTAAACAACGTGAATGTGAACAAGTTTGGCAAAACCTTACAAAACCCATGTAAAAATAACACCCGAATTTTAGGTGTTCAAAATAATTATATTAATTATATAATAGTAATTATAATTTAAAGTTAAAAGAACAATTAAATAATATGAGGTTTTCCAAGCAATGATTTCTTCCTGAGGGGGTTTGGGGTGGTGGTTTCGGACACGATAGGTGAGCCCATTAAGATAACGCATATCCTACGCAGCAGAATTACACATTTGCCGTGCAAAGAAAAAAATAAATTTAAAAGCATTTAGTAAATCTTTGTTTAACTTGACAGATTGACCACACTTGTTGCTTTTTCCTCCGAATCATTATAAAATTAAATAACACCATCTCCCGACTAGTGATGCACCAAGCTCTATTCGGCAAATTCGTGCAACAGACTTCCACATGTGCGGGTTTAGGGTACAAGCTTAAGATGTACGGGGCTGTTTGTTTCAGCATCTTAATGGGTCAGATGTCTGCATGTTTCACACCTTAATGGTTTAGACTGTTTGTTTCTCGAGCAAATGTCTGAATGGTTAAGACATTTGCCTTTGAATGGCTAAGCATTATACTAATGCTGAATTATTAAAACCTCTTATCTGAATTGATCAGACATTTGTGTTTGAATAGTTAAGCGATATCTAGCTCTTAATGGTTTCAGACTCTTAATGGTTCAAACATTAATGATTCAGAACTCTTAATGATTCAGCACTTAATGGTTCGACCTCTTAATGGTTCAGCACTTAATCATTCAAAATTATCAAACAGCCCCTACGTCTATTTACCCTACATTTCTAGTAGAGACTAATATTATGACTCGCATCTATGATAGTTCACATGACACCCTTATCGTTGGTTCAGGTGCTCTCTGATGCATCAAACATCAATAACACCCTAGGTCCTCCTCTTCATGTTACTGTGCTAGCCACATTGAATGCATATTGGAACCCTAATTCGTCCTCATAACAAGTTAAAAACGATCCTCACATCTCTGGAGAAACCATCATTATTTAAAGTCGATAAAAACACCAAATATATACTAAGACCACACAGATTGAGGGCTAGAAAAAAGCCGGGATTGCCCGCGGAAAAACCAAGGCCGGCCGGGAACACCGCACCCTTGTTCATTTCCTCCCCGACCCGATGAATTCAACCGGATTACCGAACCCACACCAAAAGTCCGACCGTGGCACATTTATTTTTTTGACCGTTGGCTTTTTAATAAAAAAGTTAAAGTCTTTACACTATAAATACAAATCAAACTTATTTTTTTTACACACCATCTCTACTCTACTCAAAATCACTGTCTACTCTACTTTAATATAAATATATGGATTCGTTAGATTCGAAATTTATGACTAGTCGTTATTTTTTTAACATTTAAAATACCTTCTTGAGAACGAGGCGGTGTCTTGCACTCGCCTAATATTAAGAACCACCGTATCAAAAACCTAAAATTACATTTACGCATATTTTAAATCTTCATCTTCCAAACATGACGAGTCATAAATTTAAAATCTAACAGATCCATAATGTTCTTTTGGAGTAGAGTAGAGAGCGATTTAGACTAGAGTAAAAAGTGATCGATTAAAGTAGAGACAACATGTAAAAATAAAGTTTACTTTTTTTTACAGTGTAAAAAATTAACTTAAAGAAAAGCCAACGGTCAAAAATTTGATTGGGCAACGGTGGATTTTTTTGGGCGTGGGATCGGTAATTGCAGATAATATTACCTGGTCAAAGAAGAAAGGATATTAGGGATATTGTCTTCCTTTCACAGGCCCGGTTTTCCTGGGCATTCACCGTCACCATCCTTTCACAGGTGCCACCCTGTGTGGCCTTAAGTGATTCAAGAATCTACTTTTAATGGCAAACATTGATTTAGATATGTTTTTAGGTGTTTATCCTAAGTGATTTAAATAGCGTGTGAAACTGTTTTAGAAAAATTAATCTGAATAGGATAATCTATATTTTTAGGAAACATTTCTTGTTTTAACAAATATAATTTAGAATATAGGTTATGTTATAGATGAGAATTGTTTGTTCAATTTCTAAAGGAACCTGTGATATGAATCATGCTAGTAGGTACATGGCGTAGCTTGAGCCAAATCTTACGAGGGGCGAGGGCGTAAGTAAACTATTTTAAGGGGCGGGGGCGTAATTCACTACTAGAAAAAAATGAATTTGCTACGCGTTTTTTCCGTCGCAAATGCGTAAGAAATCGAATTTTGCTACGCATTTGCGACAAAAACAGTTTTCGGAAAAATGCCATGGCAAGTAGTTTACGACGCACTTGCGACTCAATATACGACATATTTCGACAAAACAGGGTGTAGGAACCTGTTACGCATTTCCCACACATTATCCTAATTACCTTAATTTAATCATTCTGAACTAATTATTGAATTGCAACGCGTTTGCTACGCAATATTATTATTAATATAAAATACATATTTTTAAAACAACGACGCGTTTGCTACGCAATATTATTATATAATATAAAATACGTATTTTTAAAACAACGACGCATTTGCTACGTAATGTAAAAATACGTATTTTAAAAACCGACGAGTTTGCTACGCAATGTCAAATACGTATTTAAAAAATGACGAATTGCTACGCATGTCAAAATACGTATTTAAAACACGACAAATTTGCTACGCGCGATGTTAACGAAGCTTTTGCTACAATTTTTAAGAACCCATGTGTCAAATTTCTAACGCATTTGCAACGCAATTATTTTTTAATTTAAAAAAATTAATAACACAAATAAATCCAGATTTTTTTCTCCAAGAAACGCAAATTTTTTTTACTAAACATACTTTACAAATCAATCACAATTTCACCCATAAATATGTTGCAAATCAACCACTACTACTACAACAAATATAAAAAATACAAATTACAACCACCATTTAGTATGTTTAAACTACAAAAGTATAGATAACAAAACGACTACTAATTACCAGGAGATTGTTTCCACTGACTCATGAAATCATTCAATTGTTTTTGAAACGTTTCTTGCATTTGTTGTATTTGTTATTGAGTTTGTTGTGCTTGTAGTTTGGTTTGTTGTGTTTGTTGTTGCAACTCCTCTCTTGCCCTCCTCTCTCTTCAATCGGGTTTGCATTGAGCTTGCAAAGTTTCAAACTACAAATGTATAATAGTTAGTGAACTACATAAAATAGTAACAACAATAATAATATCAACGTACTTTAGTTTGTGATTGTCGATACTCAGTATATGATGGCGCAATCCCATAAATGAGGATGGTGTCCCAGTCACCATGTAATTAAGATCCGAAGATCCTATCCCAATACCCGGCTTGTACGACCGTCTGCTTGCACACGCGCGCCACACATCGGGATCATCCTCAGTAAAGCTTTGCCCATACACCCTTGTCATTTCTTGCAAATAATCATCCTACAATTTATCAAAATATGATTTTTAATGCACTAAATGTTGATACGATTATATAATTAAAAGATAAATATAACTTACGTAAGCTTGTTTAGATCGATCGGTGCAAAATTCCATCCCTTTCAAGTTATTGATGTCAAACTCTCCAGCCCACAATCTTGCTTTTGACTTTTTGGTGAGGTGAGTATCAAGAAATATTTCTTTGAATAAAGGTTCCCAACCCAATTTCCTTTTCTAAATAAAAATAGATAATAGTTAATATAATACGTATTAAAATATAAACACATACTAAAAGTTATAAATATGATTAGCTTACTAGTCTAATCCGACGTTCATCATATCCTATTGACCCGCCCGTGTGTCGAGAAGTTTTGCCACCACCATCAGCACTCGCGCGGTTGCGTATGCATTTACCATCTGCAATTGTATGTGTATGTTTTATATGTGTGATAATGTTGGTGTGTGTATGTGTTTATGTTAGTGTGCGTGTCTTGTATGTGTCTCAACTGTACATAAATAGATTCATTTATATTTATATAATCATGAAATTGAATTAAAAGATATTCATGATAATAGGACGTGATAGTGTAAACATAGGTATGTAATTGTATAATACATGTAATTTGTGAAATAAACATAATTAGTGTATAATAAAGTTATATGAAAAAAGACGAGAAAACAAACTACATTTATGTCTCAAAAAACAAAAAGCGGCATAGCAACGTGAGAATGTGTAGGAAATGTGAAGTAATTTGCTACACATTTGTGACCAAACTAATTGCTTTGTCATAAATGTGTCGCATAATGCAACACCTTTGCGACACAAGGCAATTACGAAGGAAATACGAATCATCTTACGACACATTTCTTGCAAAACTTTACGTTTCGTCATAAGTGGGTTGCTAATTATGACGCATTTGCGACGCAATCACTCATAATTATAAAAATGACAATATTAATATAATAATAATTATATTATGATAACAAAAACATAATAACTATTACTAACTCTCTTATAATTATTATGATTATTATTATTATTATTATTATGATTATTATTATTATTATTATTTATTATTATTATTATTATTATTATTATTTTGTTATTATTATTTACTATAAATTATTTAATTTATTTAGTATGTTTATTTGTCTTTTGTTGCAAATGCGTCGGAAATTGTGACACATTTGCGATGCAATGTTATTTTAATTTACTAGTACTACTAATAATAATAATACGTATTATTATTACTAATACGCAATGTTACTATTAATAATATTATTTTATTATTATCATAACAATCATAACGATGATAATATATATATATATATTATATAATATATATATATATATATATATATATATATATATATATATATATATATATATATATATATATATATGAAAATAAAGAACAAAAATAATAATAACATGATAAAAACAATAAATAAATTTATAGCGTCACAAACTTGTAGCAAATCTTGTTACGCATTTGCGACGCAATTTATGATTATTAGTGTTTTTATTTTTATCGGTAGAAGACAAACAAAATAGAGTTAATAATAACACAAGAATACCAAGGGTAGCATTATTAATTTTGTTTTACTACCTATTTGCGACGAAGTCATTGAATAATTCGACTTTAATTAACTTGGGTCGGTATTGTGTCGCAATTTTTCTACACATTTGTGACGAAAGCTGGAGGTTATAAAGTTTTGTCGCTTTCTTGTCGAAAATTTAATGGAAATGTAGGGTTTTAGTTTTTGTAGCATATGTGTCACAATTGTGTCACAATTGTGTCGGAAATTGCGACACAAAATTTGGCGTCGCAAATTTGCGTAGCAAGCAGAGCAGTTTTCTAGTAGTGAATAAGTAATTATTTTTTTGGGGGGGGGACTCTATATTTATTAAAAAATTTCCATCACCGGACCAAAATTTACACTACCGAGCCGAAAATTAACACTACTGACGAAAAATGGGGGCATACAAATATCCTCCAAGAAACTTCGCCCATGAGTAGGTAGCATACAAATATTGTTAAGAGATCTTATAGGATTAAATTGATTATTGTATAATAACGAAGAATGTCAAAACCTTCTGTTGCCGGGAATCACACTACCAACAAACCTTCTGTGTGAAAGTGTATGAATCTCAATGAATGATTTCATTAAAGATACAACCCTATATATACAAGAAAGATGAAACTAAAGAAGGTAACAATATAACATAAAACTACCAAAGATATACATTACTAAAATACAAATATATTCAAATAATTATAATAGATAATGCTTGCTAATACGCCCCCTCAGTCACAGCTTTAGCCGGTCGGATGCGAAGACTGCTTGTAAATCTTTGAAACAGGTGTCGCGGTAGCCCTTTAGTAAAGATATCCATATACTGATAATTGGCGGGTACATGGAGAACTCGAATGGACCCTAGCCGAACCTTTTCACGCACAAAATGGATATCTATCTCAACATGTTTTGTCCTTTGATGTTGAACCAGGTTATGAGATAAATACATGGCTGATATGTTATCATAGTAAATGATAGAAGCCTGTCGAATGGGAACCTTGAGCTCGAGTAGAAGGTTGCGTATCCACGAAATTTCAGCCGCGGTATTTGCAACACCGCGATATTCAGCCTCGGCACGGGAGCGGGATATCGTGGGTTGCCTTTTAGAAGAGCAAGATGCCAAATTATCTCCAAGAAATACACAATACCCGGATGTTGATCGGCGAGTGTCGGGGCAGCCTCCCCAATCTGCATCAGAATAGGCCGTTAGCTTGACCGATTTGGAAGGTGATAAATGCAATCCATGATTCATAGTGCCCTTTAAGTACCGTAGGATGTGTTTAAGAAAATTAAAGTGAGGTTCTCTTGGAGCATGCATGAATAAACAAACTTGTTGGACCGCATAAGAAATATCCAGGCGGGTGAATGTCAAATATTGAAGAGCCCCGGTTAAACTTCGATAAAGTGATCCGTCAAGAAGTAATGTACCTGCGGTAGCACTTAGCTTAGAGTTAGTATCCACCTGTGTGTTGCAAGGCTTGTAGTTTTGCATATTTGCCAGTGTCAGAATATATGACACATATGAGGCTTGAGAGAGGAACATGCCATCGGAGTTGTGCTTAACCTCAATCCCCAAAAAATGATGTAGTTGACTGAGATCAGTCATGGCAAATTCACGAGACATAGCATCAATAAAATGTTGAAGTAGACGTGTGTTGGATGCTGTCAAGATGATGTCATCAACGTATAGAAGTAGATATGCCATATTATTGCCACGTTGATAGACAAAAAGTGAGCTGTCAGAAGTGGTGCACTTAAATTCACACGTCTGAATACAGGTGGCAAATCGATGGTACCATGCGCGGGGGGCTTGTTTCAAGCCATATAATGACTTGCGAAGCTTGCAAACATGTTTAGGGTTTTCACTATCAACGAACCCCGGTGGTTGAAACATATATATAGTTTCATGAAGATCCCCATGAAGGAACGCATTCTTTACATCAAGTTGATGTATGGGCCAAGCACCAGACAACGCAAGGCTGAAAACGGTTCGGATTGTGCATGGTTTGACCACGGGACTAAACGTTTCATCACAATTGATACCTACCTGTTGTGATTTTCCATTAACTACCAACCTGGCTTTGTATCGTTCGAGTGTCCCGTTAGCTTTATATTTGTTGCGAAAGAGCCACATGCACCAAATAATATGAGCATCTGGGGGATGAGGTACAAGATCCCAAGTGTTATTTTCTATTAAAGCTCTATATTCAGTTTTCATGGCATCGTACCAGTTAGGATCGTTTTAGGCATGGACATGGGATTTCGGAATTAGTGAGATGGTGGTAGTATGGAGATTGAAGGGTACGGTTGGTTTGGAAATGCCAGTCCGTGATCTAGTGATCATGGGGTGTGCGGGAGGAGGGGGTGCAGGGGGGATGGGGGCGGCTATGGTTGGTGGTTGGCGGCGAGAATAGGTGATAGTGATGTTGCGGGTGGCGGGTGATGGCGTGGATGGGGAGGAAGCATCGGGAGGGGTGGGGGTTATGTTGGAGGTTGAGGATGGTGGAGTGGGCTCATTGGGTGAGCCAATAAATGGTGAGGATGATATGGGAGTGGCGGTAGGAGGTTGGGTGGTGGGGGTGATCGGGGTGGGTTGTTGAAAAATTATGGGAGATGGTTCACTGTCAAGGAAATTATAGGAGGATGGGGTGGGTTGAAAGGAGTTGGCGAAGGGAAACACGGACTCATCAAACGTGAAATGACAAGAGGTGCCGGTAGAGAGGTCAAGACATCGATAGCCTCGATGATCCGGTGGATATCCGAGGAATGCACACAAGGTCGATCGAGGGGCAAGTTTATGTGGTCTTGTGGCCGTTTGGTTTGGATAACAAGCACACCCGAAGACCCCGAAGGTGATCATAAGTTGGGTGCTTGAGGTAGGGGCGGCTGTGGGCGTGTAAAAGTTTAGGAGTTTTGATGGTAAGATGTTGTGAAGGTAGATAGCCGTGTGGAGGGCTTCCACCCAAAACTGTGGCGGGATGGAGGCATCGGTGAGCAAAGAGAGCATGAGTACGTTAATGCGTCAAATCATGCGTTCCACTTTGCCATTTTGTTGGGCTGTGTGAGGGCAAGAGAAGCGGAATTGCAAACCATGTTGGTTTGCAAAGGTGGTGAATTTCCGGTTATCAAATTCCCCTCCCCTCCCTATATCACATTGGAAAGTTTTAATTTTCTATGGAATTGGGTGTTGATAAACGTGTATAGTTTTATGAATTTTTGAAACGTTTCGGATTTGTATTTGAGTGGGAAAATCCATGTATAATGGGTATAATCATCTATCATAACAAGATAATATTTATAGCCATGTTTGCTTAAAATTAAAGACGTCCACAAGTCACTATGTAATAAATCAAAAGGACTTAATGTAGTTGAATTTGATAAGTCAAAAGGCAAACGTTTGTGTTTAGCTACTTGACACGAATGACAAACAAAAGAACGATCATGTTTATTACAAGAAATAAACTTAATGGAACTAAGAAAATTCAAAATATGTGAGCCGGGATGTCCAAGCTTATTGTGCCATTGAGTAGACTCGGACGTAGCAACAAAAAGGTGTGGGAAATAGCTGGTGCAGTAAGCGGGTAGAGGTGGCTGGTGCTATTGTGACGAGTCAAAATCTTCCTAGTCTGGTATTCCTTCACAGAAAAACCAAACGGATCAAAATCAACAGAAACCCAATTATCAGTTGTAAACTTACGTACAGAAACAAGGTTTTTGATGATGCCGGTGTATGTAAGATATTATTTAGTTGAATAGGGGTCGAGGAGTGGGGAAGGGTGGTATGGCTCGATATGACAACTGGAACTAGATTACCGTTTCCAACTAAAATAGAATTAATAGTAATAACACTAGGAACCGATATCATACCTGGGTCCGAAGTAAGATGAGTCGACACATCGGTGTCCATGAACCATTGGGAGTCTTCGGTGTCAACAGTTATAGCTTCGAACTCAGCCCCGAGTTTAGTGGGTTCAAGGGGGATAACATCGGTCATATGGGCTTGTGGTGGCGGGTTGTTGGGTCGGTTAGAGGGGTGTTTGGGTTGGGCAACCCAAGGGGCGGCCGAGCCGGCTTTAATGGGATAAGGGCAAGGTGGTAATTGAGCCCAAAAGGTGGGGCCTAATACGGGGATGGTGGGTATGGGCCAGTGGGCCAGGGCCGAGAGGTATGTGGGCTAGGTGTTTGGGTGTTGGTTGAACGGGCTGCAGGCCGAGACACCATGGCCGGGCCTGGGGTTGTTGGGCCGTCGAGAAGGCCGGCGATGGTTATTGCGGTTGGGCCGATTGTTGGAGTGTGTTGGAGGATGTGGTTGAGGGGCGGTGACCGAGGCAAGAGCTTCCCCCGGGGGCGAGGCACGAGTAGTTCGGCGTTGGTTTTCAAGCTGAAGCAGTTTCCCATGATGGGATGCTTTGGTTAATGAATGCTCCAACCATATCATACTCAGCAGGGAGGCCTCGTACTAACTGGAGAACGAGGAGTTGTGAATTCACCGGACTATCCACATCCTTAAGTTGATCAGAAAATTCCTTAAGTTTCTGACAATATGCTTCAAGCGACGGCATGGAAGTAAGTTTGAGGTTGAAAAACTCTTCTTCAAGGGCTGCTGCTCGTGATCCTTTGTTGTTGAGGAAAAGTTGCTTGATCCGGTTCATGCCGTATCAGGAGGTCGTTCGAAAGCGTGCCATATATCCATTGTAGGACTATAGCATCGATTTTCATCCATTGCTCATGCGATGGGTCTTTCCGTGGTGGTGGTTCGGTGCCATCGATGTGATCTACCACATCATAGCCACGAGCGTGAAGCTGAAACAGCTTCACCCAAGACGAATATGAGACCTTGGTTGCGTCTAAAACTCAGACTTTCTTTTGAATGTCCATGACGGTGTAAACTGGATGTAGTGTGTTTCTCGGCTTCGGGTTGGATGGCTTGGGTGATGTTGTTTGAGGGGTTGATCGGCCGCCATTAAGAAACGAAGGCAAACTAAACAGAGGGATGGGCAACAGGATCGAAATCCGATGGTGGTTAGGGTGCACCGGCTAGTCTCGAATGGCTATGCGGTGATCGGTATAGAGCAAAGCTCTGATACCATAAAAGTGTATGAATCTCAATGAATCATTTCATTAAAGATACAACCCTATATATACAAGAAAGATGAAACTAAAGAAGGTAACAATATAACCTAAAACTATGGAAAGATATACATTACTAAAATACAAATATATTCAAATAATTATAATAAATAATGCTTGCTAATACGCTGAACCTAATTTTAGAAATTTATGGACGTGTAGGTGTCCTGAGTGTTTTGCAACACTTGGACTTATTATTGTTATTTGTTGATTTAGGTATGAACTAGTAACATCTTCGCGCGCATTGTGGCGCGTTTTGGACGTTGCGAAACGCGTATTGTTAAAGTGCTACTGACGTGGTTAAGCGGGTAAAGAGAATGGTATAGTTTGTTAACGGAGGTGACGTTGGTGTTCTCTCAGAGATAAAATATCACTCTCAATCTTCAGAATAGGAGCCGGTTGCCAATGAATGTGCTTTCTCTTTAGGTGTTAAGGTAAATTGATTTGACGCCAGTGTTGTATGTTTACTTATTCTTCACCAAATTGCAGGTGAAAAACATAAAGGGCAAAAAAATCATCATCATCTTCTTCAATATTTCTTTTTCTTTGGTAGGTGTTCTTAAGCCATTATGTATGAACACACAACACTGGCGTATGTTTTATTCATCTTCTTTTGCTGCTGATACTGATGGATATGATGTTATGGTTTCATGTTAACATAGACACTGATTGAATTATAAAATCTTTAAACCTATTTGTGTTTATTGAATTTGATAAGCGTTTGATGTTTATAATACTAAACTTGATTGAGAGATGCAAACTATTTAACATGTTGCCTCAAAGATTAGTCTTATGTGTTTCGCTTCAATCAGGCATCGAGTGTCAAGTTGATTAGGGTAGTGCTACTAGCGATTAGGGTACTGTGCTAGCCGAACCCTAATTCTTTGGTATGAAAAGAGTACTTTGATGTAGGTACTTTTGATGTAGGCTTCTTTATGTTACAAACTAATACATTGTAATGGTTTTGAAGATTATTGTTTTGTTCAATGTAAAATGGGTATGCTATTTCAAAACTGGTGATGATCCAGAGAGATTTGCTGGAGGAAAGATGTTGGACTAGGTAGCCAAACTACTTTGATGGCTAACGACACCATATGATTTTTCTTATCTTGAGCCAAGTTTCATAAAGGTCTATGATAGTTTATGCTTCGTTACAAATCATCCGGTAGAAGTTAAATTTAGGTTATTGTTGTTATCAATTTTTGATTGTATGAACATATTAGTTAGTTACTGCAAAGTCTACAACAATCAAACCTTATTAACCATTGTAGAAAAATCTGCCTTACACATGAGGTATAATCTATGAATCTATCATTTAGTATTCCACTTCTTTTTAAGTTTTTATCATCGATTGTAATAATGTATTTTGTTGATCTGTTGCTTACTTGCTTTAATAGCTATTTCAAAACTGATATGATATATGCATTATGTTTGTTGCATTCTAATAATACCATATGACTTTTTTTGAGACATGTCATTGTTGGTGGCATGCAATCAAAGGGCAAGGCAGCAGTGTCAGGTTACTGAGGTGCATTAGTGAGTTCATCTCGCGCGTCATGAGTGGCTTAAGATCTGTTGGGCATTTCAGCTAGAGTTCAAGTAGTTCGGGCTCTGCAACACACCTTGCCATATAAGGTTTGTTTTTGCTTCACACGTTAGATTTTATTTTTATTTTTTAGTACTCACCGTTTTGCAAGTTTACTTTAATAATTTAAAGGAGACTTTTGGTTTAGCAGAGTTTAGGATTGAAATATTTGGAACATAAAAGGTGTTATTGTAGCTTGAAATACATATATTCTTAGAGGTTAGAAACAATCTATATGATGATTAGTGTATGTTGGTTAGTTTTGATTTTTATTATGGGTGAATAGTTGTTGGTGAAAATTGACCAAGAGACTATTTCATGAAAATGAGGAAGATAGTTTATTATGTGTGGTCAACATCTATTGTCATGTGCTATCAGTTGATTCTTTTGAGTTTTGACTATGTTGTTTTATGCAGGCTCTTAAAGAGGCAGCAACTAAAAAATAAAGATTAATGCTTAATGACTTTTAACATTAGGAAAACCACTTGGAAGGGGAAGGTTTGGCCATGTTTATATAGATAAAGAAGAGATGATTAGTATTCAAATCCACTACTTTAGTCTTAACACATCAGCTGCTAGATCTTTATCAGCTATTAAATGAATGTTGGTGGAATGACTTTTATAATGATCGCTATGATTACTGCATCACAGAATGCAGGTAGAGATTGAAGGCAAGATTGCTGTTCAAAAGATATCCACTTATAAGGTTATCAAGGCTTTAGCGTAAAACCATGAGTATGATCAGAGCTTTAGTGAAGAAATATGCTATCATTGGTGAATTTTATTTTTGATTTGGAGAGAAAACACAATAAATGCATATAATTATTTTGTGTGTTTGTTTTGGATTCTAATATATTGGTATTCAGTTCACTTAAATGAGCCGTGAACATTAGCGTAGTTCATTCGTTAGAGAGATCAAGTTAAAATGAATATTTATAAAACCCCATCATTAGAGATTTACGATCCAAACTATTATAAATATGAAAGAGGAAAACCCCGCCGCAACGTGCGGGTGTTTATTACTAGTTTAATGTAAAATGAATAGTCAAAAAATAAAGTTCATACCTAGCATCTCAAACTATAGTTTGTTAAATACTATAACTTAAAAAAACACTATTAACTTCAAATATATAAAGAATGTTTTTAAATATTGTAATTTTATAAACTATATTCACTAAAATTATAAAGAAAAAAATAAAAAATAAACTCAAACAAAAAAATAAAATAAGAATGAACGAAGAATGAAAATATTAACGCAATGTAAGTAGTCACATAAAAAATAAAAAATAAAACACCAATTTTAAAAGAAGAAATAGATAAATATTTTTTGGTTAAAAGTAAACTTCCATAATGGGTATTAATTAGTTCTTTTACCCGTCGCGCGTTGCAGCGGGACCGTGTGCGGCGTGATAAAATATATATTCCAATCGACCTAACTCATTTTCGAATTATCGCGTAAACCCGACTCGTTTGCGAACATAATTTACATTAAAACATAGCCAAACTCGAAATGTTAAAAAGTCCGATTTTAAAAAAGTAATTAAATTTGAGAGGCACGTGTGTTGCGGCGAAGTTGTATAATTTAACGACATGTTGCTACGTGTATGTGACCTACGTTACGCTCCGTGCGGCTAAATAATTAGAAAAAGTAATTTAAATGAAATAGATATTAAAAAGCAAAAGGAAAAAGGTCCTTTAAATAAAATAATGCAAGGAAATTTAAAAAAAAGCCAAAAAAGAAAAAAAAAAAAAAAAAAAGATTGCGACGTTTGAACCCGCGACCTGTGGTTTAGGCTCTAAGGGACGGAATATTGCCACTGCACCAAACTACCATATGCGATCATTTAAATGTAAAACCGCGGCCATATCAAAAGAGGGCACGTGACAAGGCCGAAGGAAACCCTACCGACGTGCTAAATGAGTTACGCTTAATTGCCAATATTGATATTCACAAATAGTTTGAAGGGTGAATGATCTATTTGAAAGACGCGTGTAACCAAGTTGCAGCCTTGCAGGGTTGGTTTCACCGCCAAAGTGGTTTAAAGAAGTGGGTGTGTATGATTTGTAAAACCAAAAAGTTATGTGGTGAAAATATGAAAATGTAAAACTATCCTGTAGACCCTAACTTCTAATTGTATTATATATAATTCTTATAGTTATACACATTACTTCATGTAATGATAGTAGTTTGTGTCTATTGACAAATGTTGTTTGCCTTTCGGGCATCCTATACATCTTTGGAACATCCGATCTGATATTATGTTTGCATCCGTTTTTTCCCATTGCCTTTCTATTATTTGACTTGTGAGTCAATAATGTAGTATTCAATATGCGTTATCTTAAATAGTTAAATGTAAGCGTTATTGAACGTTTATTTAGATATTTAGTGTGAAATTATAAACTTAAAAAGTTTTGGTTTTGTAGTTTGTTGCACTCTTCTAAATTCTTGACGTGTTACAATGTGAACTCAAGTTATTTGTTTACATAAATTATGTTATTTAATGTTATAACTTACAGATAACCAAGTGCCATAAAGAACATAAGATTCCATTAATTTTCATGTAATGCAACTAACACAAATCTCACATGTGTGTTTTAATAATTCGACTATCAAACAACAGATAAAATATTTATTCTTTCCCATACGCCAAAAATACACTTATGCTAGCTAATGTGCCGATACAAACGTTACATTATCTATTAATATTTTTTTAAAACATAGATAATAACTAGAATTAAGCTCACCGCGTTACAGTGGAGGCATAAAACCATACCAAATAACATCAATATCACATCAGCGTCAATGACCACCGATACTGAAGTTGTGGTATGTTTATACGAAAAAATTAGACCAAAACATAAAACATAGAAAAATATAAATAAGTCGATTTAAGACCGCGTGTTGCGACGAAACAGTCAAAGGGGGAAAATATGCATAAAAAACCTTGAACCACACCCGCATGTTGCGTTATGTTAACTTGCAAAACATAGAACGAAATGTAAAACAAAAATTTGTAAAAGATAAAAAGTATAAGGGACTAAAGTTGAAAGTATAGTTAAAAGTAAAAGTAATTAAATTTTGGGAGCTTTCATTGCAAAATATGAAAATCTTTGGACTAAAAGTAAAAAATCAATTTTTAAAAAAAAAAAATCCCCTAACCATAAGTTGCAACAACATTATGTATACATAGGTTGCAAATTAGTTTAATACACATTAATCTGATGATAACATTACCTTTTCATCTACTATTTGTTATAAATATTTGATTACAAATTATATTTCTAAAGAAAGTAAACTATGTTTTCAGACAACTTTTATAATTTGATTTCAGTTTGAACTAAATTTAATGTCTAAAGAATAATTTTTAAACAAACAACTCACACACTCTCTAAACCTACTTTAAATATACACTAGTGTTCATCATGAAAATAGAAACGCTCAACCACTTAGGGTGGACAGGGGTCGAGCTCAGGTTAACCTTCTGGTTGTTTTGGTCTTTCGGACAGATCGGGAGCCGCAAGTGTAGCAGCTTGGTGTTACAGGTAGACTTCTTGCACTACTAAGAAAATGTAGAATTAGCTTTTGCTACCTTTTTGCGACGCAAATGTTGATTAATTAGATTTTAGTTAACTTTAGTCCTAATTGTGTCGCAATTTTGCTACGCATTTACGACAAAATCTATAGTTTTATATGTCGTGTCACTTTATTTCCGAAAGTTTGTAGGAAAGTTTGTAGGAAATGTAGGGTTTCACTTTTTGTAAGAAATGTGTCGCAACTATGTCAGAAATTATGACACAAAATTTTGGGTCGCAAATTTTGATAGCAAACAGGGTTGTTTTCTAGTGTTGGTTTGTGGACCGTTGAAGATGCCAAATGATATGTCAAGTTTTTATTTGGTTATGATTTGGGTAGTTATAACTTATATGTTCTCCACCCTTTAAAACTTTTTTTACTACATGAAATTGTTATATTACAAACAGTTTGGGGCTAATTTTTTGAATGGTTTTTTGATCACTAACGGGTAATTGGCTCACCTAATCATCTCCATTATTGAGTACGGATCTTGAGCCTCTAGGTTGGCACGTCCCCGAAAGAAAGCTTGCATATCAGTTCGTCCGCATCAGCCCCTAACCTAAGATCATCCTCAGATGAAAACTCACCCATATGCGAGAAAACCCCCTGGATCAACTTGAAATCCCATTTTTTGGTCACATGTGGAGCTTAAACCTAAGGGCTAATTAAGACCTTCACATTTTAATAAAGTCTTAGATACATCACTTTAACCACTTTGAGCTTAATGGCTAAATAGCATTGTCCAGACCGGACCGGCTGGTCGGACAGAAAACCGGATTCCAATCCGATCCTATTCGGTGCTTAAAACTGTTTTGACGTTGAACCGGTCAAACTGCTTTATATATATATTTTTAAAGTTTCAATACTTTTTTACGTTTATTTATTAAAATAATTATAATATTATCTATACCACATGACATTGAGTAATTTAGATTTTAGGAGTACCCTTAAAAAAAGTAGCACATGACATGGGTGAGGGTAGCTTTTTAAATAATACAACGTTCGATGCCCCTTGTCTGGTTGGTAAATCCGAGGATGCCTTCCAAGCTGTGTTTCTTTATTTTATAGTTTTCGATGAATGTATGGTCTGCATGCGAATCTTTGTTTCCGTCGGTGCAGTGGCCGTTGTTTACGCGTGAAAACGAAAGTTCCACCTTAATTTCAATTCATACAACACCACCAAACCTAAGTACTACTATAAACCCACCACCACCTCTCACCCGAAACCTCATCACTAAAGCCTACCGCTTAGTTTTTCGATCAGTTTTCTAAGGTATGATTCATATGTTTTTTGAAGTCTAGTCGTAGATTGCTAGATGCATGCGGTCTACACGACTGTGTGAGATAAACAGAACTTTTTAGTCAAAGGATATTATAAGATTCTTTTTTACTGCTAAAGAGTCCAAGTGATGTTTTTCTTAAAAGAAACTCAGTTTTTATATAAAAAAAACCGATAAATTACGGTGAAGGGGTGCTCCCATGGTTCCGCACTTGATCGTAGATGAATATGGTTGGTTACGGATAGATGGTATTGTCCGTTTTAATTAGTGTGAGTTGAAGTAAGTTCATGTGAATGTTTTTTACTTTCTGTGGTCAGTTTATATATACTTTTGAATCTGAATTTGAAGGGTTGTGTTTTGATCTAGATGGAAAAGCTAAAATCCATGTTCATGATCTTTTCATATCTTGACTTTATCCTTGATTAGTGTTAATTAAAAGTTAAAGAAATTTAAATTATTGGGTTTCAAAAATGACTACTATGACCGCAAAAGTCAATATTACTAATTTAGAATGTGCGTGAATTTTAATTCTTGCTGGTAGATGGTAGCAAGAAACATATATATATATATGTATATATCTATATATATATTTGACTCGGTTTATTATGTAGAGAACATATAATACAAATCTAAAATGAAGTAGAAAAATATGATAACTAGTAAATAGTTATATGTTGTTTTAAATGTGATATATAAAACAATTTTAACATCTATCTTTTTCTCTCTCCCACTACATATGATGCATTACATGAATGTTTATACGATTCTCTCATTTCTCTACTTAATATAAATGACTTGTATTCATGCACACGTCCCGACTCCCGATCGTTTAATTTATCATAAATTTGTCCGAAATCTTTACACAGTTGAAGGTTATGATGAGGGAAGAAGGTAGATTGGTATGCATATTTTTAGTGGGATTGTTAAGCCTGTTGAGAATTGAAGCTTATGAAGTTGGACTTACTTTTCTGGACAGTGCTGTTGCTCAAGGAGCTGGTAAATTAACTAACTTCATCTTTCCACTATGAAAGATCTAAACATCTTATTTTATGTCATTTTTTATATGTTTTTGACTCAAAATTCATGTTCATTTTCAGTTTGTTTGGATGGAAGTGCCCCTGCATATCATATGGACAAAGGATTCGGTGCAGGAATAGACAATTGGTTGGTTTTCTTCGAGGTTGGTCCATGACTGTCAACTATAATAACTTCAACATAATTTCTGTGCTTGATAATAAACTCAAGTACAATTTGTAATTGATATTCATAAAACATAATAAGTTTGAATGTATAACAATCCATAATGGTTAATCTTCAGGGAGGAGGTTGGTGCAACAATGTCACGAATGCCTTGCGCGTAGAGATACTCGTTTAGGATCCTCTAAGCAAATGTTGACCACAGAGACCTTCTCGGGGATGTTTCACAACAATCCAAAATATAACCCTGGTGTGTAGGCTGCGGCCTTTGGTTACCTTGTTTAACAGTTAAAAAAGCAAATAAGCTGTTTCTTTTTATTAACTTTCTACTTTGTTTGAGATTTTATGATTGGAACAGAATCAAGGTTCGATTTGTGATGGAGCTTCTTTTACCGGTGATGTGGAAGAAGTTGATCCGTAAGTCTAAGTTTGGAATATTTGTACATTTTTTCTCTAATAATCGAATTGGTTGAAGTTTGAAAATTTTGAAATGAAAAACTTGTCCTAGATTGTTTTGTTATCGTTATTGTAATAATATAATTTTTTTGTTGATATTTAACAAATCAACTACTTATATAATAAAGAATAAAAAAATTTGTGGGTCGGCCCAACCCATGCCGTATTAAAAAATTGCCTGTTTTGAGTTTGACCCGTTGTCTAACCCATCTAACATGCCCGTTTCATATCCTGTTTTACAGAAAACAAATCTTACTTTAGAGGGCAAGGATTTTCCGAGCTGTTATTGAAGATTATTAGCTAAAGGAATGAAGAACGCGAAGAATGTAAGCTCATTTTTTCAATTTTAACCATTTATTCCCCTTGTTAGCATATACTTACTTTGATCTAAGTTTTCTAATCTGAACTTTATATCATAGGCCATGCTCGCTGGTTGTTCGGCTGGTGGATTGACTTCCATATTACAGTGTGATAACTTCAGATCACTTTTACCTGCACCACAAAAGTGAAATGCCTTTCTGACGCTGTTTCTCTCATTAACGCGTAACATTCATTTCAAATATTTAGTTCTTGTTTTCACCTCATTTTCCACTTCAAAGTAAGAAGTTGGCATTATTGGTTCATAAACAGGAAGACCATTATTGTACCAAGTCACATTGAAGGCTTCTATGCAGATGTTGTTAAGACACATGTACCTTCTACTTCCTTGTAATTTATAGTTCTTTATGTAATAATTCATTTTAAATTTCATTAATTGTTTGTCAATATGTAGGGATCAGCTAAAGTTTTATCTCCGGCCTGCACGTCGGAAATGAGTCCTGGTTTGGTAAGAGTGGATGTCATGAAAATTATTAAAAAAAGTTTTATTTTTATTCTTTTATTGTTGTAAACTAACTTTTTCTTGTCGGTTTTTGCAGTGCTTTTTTCCACAAACATGATACAATACATCGAAACACCGATTTTTTTGATAAACGCGCATATGATTCATGGCAGGTTTAGGCAAATCTCCATATGAACAACAATAATATAAGCATTAGTTCTATAGTCGGTTGAATTTTGGGTTACACTGATTTATTGTGATATATGTTATTTTACAGGTGAAAATAATTGGCTCCAGGAGTTGCTGATCGAAGGGCACCTGGCGTGAATGCAAACGTGATATAACAAAGTGTTCATCTGCTTCAACTCAATATCCTGCAAGGTTCACTCTTGTCTCTTTTAATACCTTTAACCCATAATATGGGCGTATTAGGCAACAGGTCAGGTTAATATGAGCCATTTTTTAGTATGGGGTGAAACAGGTTGCGTCTCAGGTTAACTGTATACACTTTTTTGTTCTCTTATTAAACATGTTTATGAAGAATAAGTGGGTTAAAATGCTTAAGAACAATATTACTAAAATATTGTGTACTGTGTCTTTACCTGTGTTTTTGGTAAATTTCATAGGGTACAGACAAGAGTTCTTGAAGGCATTGACTGGATTCGATAACTCTCCTTCAAGAGGAATGTTCATCAACTCTTGCTATTCCCATTGTCAAACTGGAATCCAAGAAACATGGTTGAGAGATGATTCCCCATTGTTGAGCAACACGGTATGTAATATTGTAACATAAATTTCCATTTCAAGTTAGCACATTTGGATCTAATGTTTTGTTATTGTTAACCTTTGTAACAGACAATTGCAAAAGCAGTTGGAGACTGGTACTACGAGCGTGGAACATTCCAAAAGATAGATTGTCCATATCCATGTGATAAACATGCCACAATCGTGTCTTTGATTAGAAGCCGACATTGTTTTTGATTCTGGTGAACATCCACCAAGAGAAGTCAATTTATGTAAACAAGATAAGATGCAGCTCTTACATACTGTTCTAACAGAACAAATACAACTTCATACAATATTTGCAGATTGATAAGTCAAGTCAGATCATTTAAAGTCGGGTAACATTATCTTATATTAATTATGTAATGTAATCTCCATTTGTACTTTTTATTGTAACTTGTTTTGTATAGACAATATTATATGTTTCTTGAGGTTAAATCTTAATAGGTCAAGTCAGATCATTTAAAGGGTCAAGTGTTTTATTTTTATGTTATTGAATTAATTGCTGATCTATAAATTGTAGTAGTGATTAAACAAGTTAGGTGATGCGGGAATGCGGACTCGTTTTACACTAATACAATTAATTGTTTATATGTATAAATATCTGGGTTTGTTGGATGGGTTGAGAGAGTTTTATTAATATTGATATGGGCTAATAAACCAAATAATTGTCTAAGCCCAATTTTAGGTCCAATATGTAAATCCATATATCAGAAATGAAATGGATATCAGATCAAAGAACAACAAAAAGGAAAGAAAACGCAGTCGCTCACTCGGAAGAAAAATCGATCGGACGGAAAAAGAAAACCTTCGGTCGACAGTTTTCTTCTTCGGTCGACAGTTTTCTTCTTCGGTTGACAATATAAGAGAGTCCTCGGTCTATTTGGGGAGACTGCTTGATCGCAATCGCACAGATCTCTCGCAAAACAAAAGTTGATTCTCAAGATCTCAGTTTGAATCCGATTAAACATTTGATGGTTGCTGTCAATTGGTTTAATCTGATAGTGTTAGTCATGTTTCTGAGATCTATCCAAGTTATTATCTTTGATAATTTGGGTTGTGATTCTCAGTTCTTCATTCGGGTTCGCACAAATTCAAGAAAGGAGAAAAGAATTTCAACAAAGATTAAACCAATGGAGTTGTTTATGTTTTGAATTTTGGGTTGTTTATAATCTGAAATTGGGTGTTTGTAATCTGAAATTTGGGACTCAATTACTCGATTGCAATTAATTGCTGCTTGACAATCGTTTGAGTTGGTTGTGTGTTCATCGAAGACAAGATTGGACTTTATTTGATTCGTGTTGGATTTAAACTTCAAGCAATCTGATTTAACATGGGAAGTGGAGAATCGGTTCGGGACATGTCTAGTAAATTTGCCAAATTGGAAAATTTGAGGGTCAAGACTTTAGGGCGATGGAAAAAGAAGATGCATTTCTTATTAACAAACATTGAAGGTTGCGTATGTACTTTCTACGCCTATGCCAGACATAGGGGAAGATAAACCTTAGATCAACAGCGAAGGAGACTCAAGTGGAAAATGATGATTATATCTGCAGAGCCACATACTTAATGGTATGACTGATTCACTCTTTGACGTATCTCAGAATGCAGAATCTGCCAAAGATCTCTGGGATCACTTGAAGCAAAATACATGGCCGAGGAGGCATCAAGCAAGAAATTCCTAGTAAGTAATTTTGATAATTACAAAATGACACAATTCTAGCCAGTAATGAAACAGTAAATGAATTGTTACATATCTTGGGTCATATGCACAACATGATAGCTATGGATGAGTCAATCTCTGTGTCGAGCATAATCGACAAGTTCCACCTCTGTGGAAGGATTTTAAACATACTCTAAAACATCAAAAAGAGGATCTGACTTTTGGTTTATTGGGTAGTCATATCCAAATTGAAGAATCACTTCGAGCTCAAGAATTTGATAAAGCCAAAGGTAAAAACCCAGCATCATCCTCGATTAATAATGTTGAAGATAATGGGAATTTCAAAGGTTCAACAAGTTATGGGTAATAAACGCAAGTTAACAGTGATAACACACATCCTAATAAGAAAGCAAAACCTGCTTGTTGGAGATGTGGAAACCGGGACATTTAAGAAGATTGTCGGGTGAAAATGTCAGGCAGAAGCAAGCTAATGTACCGGTCCAAGCGGTCAAAAGACCCAAATGGGAAACCGGTGTTTTGTCCTGTCTCAGTTTCTAATTCTGTTAAGAATTATGTTTCCTTGATTTCTGAATCATTCTATGTCAGGATGATGAAATTGCGTGGTGGGTAGACTCGGGTGCTACAAGTCACGTGTGCAAGGATCTAAGGTGGATCGAGGATCTTAAAACATTGAAGATGGATCCGTGCTAAGAATGGGAAACGTGGGCAACTGAGCCTATCAAGGAATTGGAATGTTAAACTTGTATTTACTTCTGGAAAACAACTAATACTAAATAATGTATGTATGTACCAGGGATTCGAAAGAACCTCTTTCTATGGAATATTTGAATAGTTGTGGTTATAAACAGGCATCGAGTCCAGATAAGTTTATCTTATCTAAACATGGACCTTTGTTGGATTGGGTATTTATCTAATGGTATGTTTAAACTCATATTCTGTTCCATTTGCTAATGAATCTGTATGCATTGCTTCCCTTTTATGTAGCCAGGTAGATTATATTTCTAAGTTATGGCATGCTAGACTAGGTCATGTTAATTTCTTTAGAATGAAAGATATGTCAAAATGAGTTTGATACTGCCTTTGATATGCATGATAACATTGTCATACTTGTAAATTAACTAAGATTACTAGAAAAACCATTTAAGAATGTTAAGAGGGAATCCAATGTATTAGAACTCATTCAATTGGATTTATGTGACTTTCATAGCACACCATCTCTTGGTAATAAGAAGTATGTAGTTACTTACATAGATGACGCAACACGATATTGTTATGTATATCTTGTTCATACTAAAGATGAAGCCCTTGATAAATTTAGGATATAAACAAGAAGTTGAATTGTTTCATGGTAATCTAATAAAACTCTTCGAACTGACCAGGGAGGGGAGTATTATGATCCAGTGTTCTTTCAGTCCACTGGAATAATACATCAAACTACAGCCCTTATACACCACAACAGAACGGTGTTGCTGAAAGGAAAAATAAAACATTAAAAGAAATGGTCAATTCCTTGTTGTTATTCTGGTCTGAGTGATAGATTCTGGGGAGAAGCGATGCTAATGCTTGCTACTTATTAAATAGACTCCTAATAAAAGAAACCAAAATAACTCCTTAGATAGTAGAAAAGGAAGCCTCCTACTTAAACTATTTAAAAGTCTGGGGTGTAGAGCGGTTGTTTGACTTACCAAACCTAAACGAAAGAACTTAGGTGAGAAGGAATAGACTGTATTTTCATAGGATAGGCTGAAAACTCAAAAGCCTATAGGTTTATGTTATAGAACCTAATGACTTGGTGTCTATAAAACACTGTCATAGAATCAAGGGATGCTATCTTGATGAAGACAGATTTCACTTCTGTGTCTAAGCCTAAGGATTTCATCCACAATTCTCAAACAAGGATCTTGATCCTATTGAGAATAGAGCTGTTGATTCCGTTACAGCATCTTCTAATGTTGACAATGCATCTAGTCCTTCTGAACCAGGAAAAGCACAAGAACAAGAAAGGCCAAATCCTTTGGTTCTGACTTTCATCTTTACTTGATTGAAGGGTCCAGGAGGGATATTAGCTATCAGTATCAATATTGCTTCAATATTGAGAGGATACAAAACTTACAATGAAGCAATGGCATCTAGAGATGTTGCTTTCTGAAAGAGCAATTCAAGATGAGATGGTTCCATTATGCAAAATAATACGTGGAAATTGACTGACTTACCACCTGGTTGTAACCTCTAGGTTGTAAGTGGATATTAAAAGGAATGAAAGTTGATGGTAGCATAGACAAGTTTAAAGCCAGATTGGTTATCCAAGGCTTTAAACAAAAGGAAGGAATTGATTTCTTTGATACCTATTGCCCGTCGCTTGGATTTCCACTATAAGATTATTAATTGCCTTACTTCAATTCATAAACTGATAATTCATCAGATGGATGGTGAAAACAATTTTTCTGAATGGTGAACTAGATGAGAGTGTAACATGAAACAACCTGAGGGCTTTGTTTTACAGGACAAGAACATAAAGTATGTAAATTAATAAAATCACTATATGGTCTTAAAACAAGCTCCCAAACAAATGGCATCAAAAATTTGATGAAGTTATCTTGTCTAATGGTTTCTCTTGAACCAAGCAGATAAGTGTGTGTACAGCAAATTCAATTCCTCTGGCAAAG
>JACCIY010001004.1:0-53404 GCA_025506505.1 Flaveria sonorensis
TCCCATCAGCACTAGCATGACAAATATGGCTGATTCAAATGAATTGGCTTCAAATTCCAGCTTAGAGGCTCAAATTCAATAGAAGGAAATTCAATGCAGAGAGGAACTGGAGTGGTGACAATGACCAAGAATTTCTTGATGCTAAAACCACTCATTCAAGACAACACGAATGATGTAACACACTCATTGTATCAAGATTCTCTTGATAAGTGTGTTGATGTGTTAGGGACTCTTCTTTGCCAGATCAAAATTTCTAATTTAGATCTATCCAACCAACTTGTTGTGATCCCTCAACTTGGATCCACAAGTCACATCCCACCACAAACATCATTGGAAATGTTGACTCGGGGTAAGAACAAGAGGACAAATTCATGATAGCCATGTTTGTCTACATTCTTGTTTCTTATCCAGGTAGAGCCAAAGAAGGTTGATAAGGCTTTGAAGAATGGAAGCTGGATTGAAGCTATGCAAAATGAGGCTTCAAATCAGAAGACAGAAGGTTTGGAACTTATGCCCTCTTCCTCAAGGGAAGAGTGTCATAGGAACCAAATGGGTATTTAGGAATAAGAACGACGATAGAGGGATCATCATCAAGAACAAGGCTAGACTGGTTGGTCAAGGATACACTCAAGAAGAAGGGATTGATTACACTGATGTCTTTACTCTAGTTGCAAGACTTAAAGTTGTAAGAATATTTCTGGCTTATGCTGCATCCAAGGATTTCAAGGTCTACCACTTGATGTGAAGTGTCCCTTTCTATATGGGGTGATTTATGAAGAAGTTTATGTTAAACAACCACCTGCCTTTGCTGACCAGATCATCCTGATTATGTCAGCAAGTTGATAAAGCCCTTTATGGACTACATCAAGCTCCAAGAAGTGGTATGAGACACTATCAACATACCTCTGCAACATGGATACAAAAGAGGTACTTGATGGGACTCTTTTCATCAAAGAAACAGGAAATGACATATTGCTAGTTCAGATATATGTAGATGACATCATCTTTGGTTCAACTAATCCAAAGCTCTGCAAGGACTTTGAGATGCTGATGAAGAATAGATTTGAAATGAGTGCCATGGGGGAACTCAATTTCTTTCTAGAAATTCAAGTGAAGTAGGTTGAAGATGGCATCTTCATCAGTCAGTCAAAGTATGTACATGACATACTTACAAGATTCAAGATGACTAATGTAAGGTTGCAAAGACACCCATAGCCAGAAACCACTCCCTTGGTCCTGATCTGGAGGGGGAGTGTGTTGAAACACCTCTACAGGGCTACGATTGGGTCACTTATGTATCTTCCTGCTAGCAAGCCTGATATCATGTTTGCCACATGCATATGTGCAAGGTATCAAGCCAACCCCAAGATGTCACAACCTAATCACACTTTAAAGGATCCTTAGATATCTCAAAGGTGCTCCAAATCTAGGCCTTTGGTATTCAAAGAATTCAGACATCAATCTGTATGCTTATACAAATAGTGATTATGGTGGCTGTAACATGACTGGAAAGTCCACATATGGAGGGTTTCAGTTCCTAGGTGGAAGGATAGTCTCTTGGCAATGCAAGAAGCAATCATGTGTGTCTGCATCAACTGCTGAAGCTGAATACATTGCTGCTGCCAGCTGCTGTGCTCAGTGCTTGGATTTAGAATCAGATGCTAGACTATGGATTCAATTTCAAGAGACTCCCATCCACATAGACAACAATAGTGCCATCTCTATTACAGGGAATCCTGTGCAGCACTCAAGGACCAAACACATCAATATCAGGTATCATCTGATTAGAGATAATTTTGAAAAGGGGTTGATAAAACTAATCAAAGTTAACACAAATGAAACATATGCTGCTGTTCACAAAAGCTTTTGATGAACAAAGATTTAAGTATATTGTATCAGCTATTTGGGATGATTAACTTTGAATAGATTTTTCTTAATAACTTAATCAATATTATTTCTTAAAACTGTGTGTCCTAGGTTGTCTATTAGATCACTTCATAAGCCCAGTTCTCTTTGGAAGAAAAACGAACTTTTAAAATGATATATCTTGAATGATGAAAATTTACCTTCTGAAGAAGCAAAAGTTGCCTTCGAAAGAAAATTATGTCTTAAATCGTTTAAACAGCTTATCTATGAGATTTACCTTCGGAAGAAATTCTTGAAGTATCTTTCGAAGCTTAAATTTAGTATAATACTTAAATGCATTTTAGGAACAAATTTCTTCCAAAAGCAATTTAGTCTGGAAGACTCATTTATTTCTTCCGAAGCCAAAATTTTCAAAAACTCTTTGAAATATCTTCCGAAGAAAAATTGCCTTCGGAAGCTTTTTTTTTTAAGCTTCCCAAACCAAAATTTGCCTTGGAAGCTTTTCTACTTCCAAGAAACTAACTTTTTCGGCGCCTTTTTCAGAAGTTGGACCCACTTGCGATTTCAAAGTTTAATTTTATCATAACTTGTCTCAAATCCACAGCGTATATCTTTCCAAACGGTTCTATTTCATCTCACTTCTTTCATGGTTCCTTAACCAAAAATTACCCCAAATTTCATCTTCTCTTCCTTCACTAAAAAGCTTCTTTAAATGGCCAATCTGATCGTCGTAACGACCCTGATATACCATGCACCTACACAGGCAACACAATCAAGTTGCCCTGTTAAACTCTGAGAAGGATCCAAGCTTCTTAGATGTGGTAGGTATCTTTCTTGTCTCACTACTTCACCTCCCTTACAATCGATCCTCCTCTCTATGAGGATCAGTTGCTTGAGTTCTTGGCGGACCTGTTAAGAGGTCACCATGGACGGGGAGAAGGCACTGTCTGCCATAGTGCATGGGAGGATGGTTTTCATCACCCAGCCATCATCAACACCCATCTATAGCTGGATGATGAAGCAGGTGAACTTTCTTTCCCAAAAGCTGCTGGCAACCAATCCTTTGAGCAGATGGGATATGAAGGGACTTTTCAGTCAAGACCTTCAGGAAGGGAAAGGTCTTATTCCAATAGAAATACCTCCTCCATGTCATCATACATAGCTTATCCAACAAACATGGAGGATGGGACCAATTCAGAAGACCTCTCCTTCATTGTCCATGGGATGGTTCAAGGGGTCAAATTTAGGTACTCTCAGTTTGTATTTACAAATTTACTAGCGAATTTGGATTCCTTAGAATATTACATATTCCCCTGGTATGTTCAACACATTCTCAACTGTGAATTGGGACCACAATTAAGGGAACAGGTAGTGCTCTTAAACTTGCACACATGAGGCCTGGCATTTTCAAGATACTGAAAAAGCCAACTGTTTGGTTCTCAGGGTAGAACAGCCCTTGTCCCGAAAATGTTGAGCTCATTGCTCAGGGTGACATCCTAGCAGCCCAGCTAGTGATGAACCAACACCCTCTACTTCTCACCCACCTCAAATACAACCTACTATCAAAATCACCTACCAAAGAAATCCAAGCAAACCCCTGCACTTGCTACTGAGCATGTGCAGGCCCCTATATCACAACCCATACAGGAGGAAGTGGAATCTTGAGCTCCTACTTCCCCTGAGAAGCAAACCACTCCCATCTTTCAAACAATCAGTGCTGAGGTTCCTCATGCTCAGCGTTATGAGCTCACAACTCCACAAACAGCCATAAGCCATCACTCTGAGTCTTAATACTCTATTGATCAACCTTCAGGGGAAAGCTACCAACCCCAGCCTCTTGATCTTAACCAACCCATACCCAGCCACACTCTAATGAAGATTGGGTTTCAATGAGTATCATGACTCTCCCCTCTCTACCCACACTCAAGGGGAGATGATATTCCTGCTTCACCCATGTCTAGCCACATTAGACACCCCAAACTGAGGTGGATCTTCCTGTGATTGTCCAGGACACCCATGTGGAAGAGGCTCTCACTGTTGCCAGTGATTACATCTTTAAGACCTCAACCACGACAACCCAACCTCTTGACATTGTCATGGGGCAGGCGAAATCCAGCAGCCAAGAACCCCCTGCTGGTGGTGAGGGAGCGGACCTCGATTCACCTCCTTCATCCCCCAATGATTCTTCAACTGAAGATGAGGGGAGTCTGAAACTCAAGGTGCACCAACTAGAAGACATATGCACCCAACTAGTTTCATAGATAGCTCACCTTGATTCATAGTGACTATCTTGCAAAGGAGGGTCCATGACCAGCAACTTAAGATCACCGATCTCAAGGGCCAGTTAGCTAAGAGACCCATAGGACAAACTCATCCAGGTCCACAAGAACCTGTGGATGTTATGGATCACTTCCTCAGATCACCTATGCATGAGGGTGATGCTACCAAAAAGGGGGAGGAAGTTCTGACAGCCACAGAACCTGGGAGTTCTTCCTCAAGTATGGACATACAAGACTCACCATCCTATCTTGCAGTTATCCATGCTCAGCAACCTCCTCTAGATAGTGATCTAGAACTACTCATTCAACAACTATTTGAGGAGGGAGTACCAAGAGCAATGTTTGCCCCATCTGAGAACCCAATCTGGGGTTGGGGGTATGATAGTGATAGGAAAGCTCTTATGATCTCTAGAGCTCAGGGTCGACACGAAATTCTCAACATCTCCACCCTGAGTTTCTATGAGAGTATAAATCTGGTAGATCTGGCACTTGTCAACCAAGGAATAACAGACAAGCTGTCAGACTAGCCAATCAAATTCAAGAATGGGTGTTGGCAGAATTCAAAAGGAGAACAACATCATATAGACAGAGGCTAGCAGTTGAAGCCTTTGGTCAACTGGATGTTGAGGTAGACCCCAAGATTAGGTTCGAAGGGGAAATCCTTGACTGAAGGCCCAGAGGCAGAGAATGAACCTTGAAACAAGATCTCCTCTAGCACCCCATACCTCAGTGAGGCACTAGCTGGTGATGGTACTTCACAACCTCTCTCTGGCCAGAGCTTGACTGCTGAATCAAGCAATGAAGGCCAAAGCTCTCCTCAGACTGAGTCATCAAGATCTACAATTAACAAAGGCAAAAGGAAGATGACTCCTGAAGAGATTGAAGAAGAAAAGAGAGGGAGGAAGAGGAAGATGAGACAAGTGGTTCCCCAGGATTCTTGCAAGCTGCAATTCTGGCTACCCTATACCAAACACTCAAGAAGATGAATTAAGGGCAGCCAGGCTCAACTATCCGGGGACCATGAACTTCAACATAGATGAACTCATCTCTCTCCCCTTAGAGGAGTTAAATGAACTGGAAGACATTGAATTGTCAAAGGAGAGGAAGGAAGCAGATGATGCAGCCTTGACCCTCAAACACAAGGAAGAAATATGGAGAAAAAGGCTTTACAAGAACATTCCTGTCCTCTCCCTAGTTTAAGAAAGTCCTGAGTCAGAGACTGTGGTTGCTGAACAACCTCAGGTAGTTGATGAAGAAGATAGATTAAAAATGATCAACTACCTGAGTGCCACAGGTCTCTATCAGGCACCTGCACTCCTTCCCTTGCCTTATGATTATATATTATTTGAATATAATAAGCAGCTGGAAGAACAAGCCAAAAAGGAAAAGAAAGCTGCAAGGAAGAGGCAAAGGGAAGAAGTTGCAAAATCAAGAGCCATCATCCAGAAAAGTCAGAAAAAGTCTGCAGATAGGCAGAGGATGATGAGCTTCTTGAAGCTGTGTGGGTTCTCTAGAAGGAGGCTTGGTCCCATGTCTCTATCCATAATGGATGAGCACATAAGGGTGATCAAGCAGAAGATAAAATAGGAGAGCTTGTGGACCTTCATTCATCATCAAGTCAAGCTCAACCTGAAGTTGAGGTAAAGGTTCAACCTACAAGATAACATCACCTGCACCTAAAGCTGCACAACAGCCAACTTCATCTTCTAACCACAGCAGGGTTCTCCACCCTCCTTCTGAAACTGGGAGAGAGAGATCCCAACTGAGAGGGAATTCACTGAAGAACTTGGTACTGAAGACCAACCCTCTTAGTTAAAATCATCAGGGAGGAAAAAGAGGATGGCCAAAAGAAGATCCTCTTCAAAGAAGAAAAGAAGAAAGGCATCCTCCTCCCAACCTCAGGGTGAGTCAGAACATCCTGAGGAAGTGCATGAAGAGGACTCTCAACCAACTCCTATCATAGTAGAGCCTCTCTCTGTTGGAAGACAAATTCTGTCCTGGACATTTGCTGAAGATCCAGATAGATGGTATGTCACTAGAGATCAGGGAGAACAACATGTCTACTTCACAAGTGACATGCTTGAACTCCCTCTACATGATCTCTATGACATGAGAAGGTACTTCACAAGTCTAAAGAATCCAAATTTGCTGATGAAGAAAGGAATTTGAAGATCCTCATGTGGATTATCCCAGTCTGAAGAACCTCTCTGTTTTGGTAGCATCAGCTTAGGGGAGTTTGTAGGAACCTCTAAAGTTAAGAGGCTAATGCAACCAAAGGATACCAAAACAACCAAGTCTTCCAACATGCACTTTGGAACAAAGGTGAACTAGCTTCGGAGTTTTACACACTCAAGAAAAATGCTAGGTGTAAAATCTTCCGAAGCCAAAGTTTAGAAGAAACTACTGTGAAGCTTTACACTCAACTTAGAAAATACTCTAAGTGTAAAGTCTTCCAAAGCCAAAGACTCAACTCTTCCAAAGGTAAAAGATGAAGTCTTCCGAAGCTCTCAAGGCAAAGTCTTCCGAAGCTGTTTAAAGACAAGACTGATTTTCTTCTGAAGAGAGAGAAAGATACCTTTTCCATCAACTTTATCATAAAGCAACTACTTTCCGCTGCAAGCTCTGGTAATTCACCTGCTATCACTAGTTGGTGAAACTTCCATACTTTATGATAAAGTGATAAGGTCTTCGCCTGTAAGTTTCTGTTTTTGTTCCTTCTTGGCTTTTTGTAATAGGGAAGTCAGTGAGCTATGGCATGTCATAGTCACTAGTCAAAAGGCAATCTGCCTTTTGACTTGGCTGATCTTGTTGTCTAGATTAGTCACTTCCAACTATCTTTTTGCATATTGACAGTTGTAGGATGTAGTATAAGTAGTCTCCGGTTCTTGTATTCAACAAGATACAATACAACACTTGTAATAGAACTAGAGAAGCAATATACAACTTCCTTGAAAACTTTATCTTGTGCTCTGTTCTTATTTTACTTGTGTTTATCTTGTATCTTCTCTAAAGGTTCATAGTTCCCTATTTGAATTGTTAAGTGATCTTAAGATCCTCCTAAGTGTGTTAACTAAGTGCAAGCTTAAGTACCCTTTAACGGTCTGTACATGTGTCCGAAGGACCTGTAACATTCAAATAACCAGTGTTAAATGAATTTGTTAATGCATCTATATCAAACAGCCAAGATGATCCTTGTATAGATTTTGGAAATAAGGATTCATCAAATGATACATTAGGAGTTTCCTCCACAATGTTTGATGTGGAATTTAAACTATATATGATTTAGATATTGATGAGTAAGCAACAAAGAAAACCATCATAGGTTTTTTCAGCAAACTTTCCTAATTGATCTTTGGTGTTTAAAATAGACACATGACACCCAAATGCTCTAAGATATCCTATAAAAGGTTTTCTTTTAAACAAAATTTCATAGGGTCTTTTATTATGTTCTTTGACAATTAAGGTCCTGTTTTGAACATTGCATGTTGTGTTCACTACTTCAGCCCGAAATGTGATTGGCAAATATGAGTAGCTAGCATTGTTCTTGTTGCTTCAATTAGAGTTCAGTTTCTTCTTTCAACAACTCCATTTTGTAGTGGAGTTCTTGGTGCACTGAATTGTCTGGCTATGCCTTTGTTCCTACAAAAGGAGTCTAAAATATGGTTAACAAATTCAGATCCATTATCACTACTTAAGGTTTTGAGTTTTAAATCAAGTTGATTTTCAATCTTAGTGATAAACTCCATTAATGTTTCTAATATTTCACGTTTATGTTTTAAGAAAAAGTTCCAAGTGAATCTAGTGAAATCATCAACAATCACAAAGCAATATTGCCTTTTTCCAATGCTCATCACATTGGTTGGACCAAAAAGATCCATGTGTAGCATTTTGGGTGGAGTTGTGTTTGTGTTGATTGTTTTGGACTTATTTGGCACCCTATGTTATTTTCCTTTATAACATGATGAACAACGATTAGAACAGTATATTTTTTTCTGGGAAGGCCAACGACTAAGTCATTTTTGACCAGCTTATTCATGTTCTTCATGTTTGAATGACCATCTTTCTATGCCAAAGTTGAGCTTCATCTTCTGATGACTTAGAAATCAGGAGGATTCATTGCTTGTCATTGAGGTGTTGTTCATGTCCAAAACATATGTGTTCCCTTTTCTTGGTGCTTTAAGAAGGATCCAATCTGCTGGGATTTGAAAACCTGGCTTAAGAATGTAATAGTAAGTGTTATCAAATAGAGTGGTATAATTTTGATCACAAATTTGAGATACACTCAGCAGGTTGTATTGTAAATTTTCACAAAAAATTACTTTCTCAAATTTGAGTTCACCATTTGTTACCATTCCTTCACCAACAATTTTACCTCCCTTCTTATCCCCACCAAATGGCACATATGAAGCATTTTGTGTTTGAAATCATAAAGGAGTGAATAGTTTCCTGTCACATGTCTGAAACAACCACTATCAACATACCACTTGTTGTCAGCCCTTCATGGATGTTCCTGCACAAATAATGAAATCATTTAAAGCGTGGAGCCTAAGCCTTAATGGTCTTAGGCTTGCCATTGGTATCTAAGATTGTTACTCCCTTATGGATGAGCCTAGATGTCTCAGGGTTGTTTTTAGACTCATTTGATTCATTATGGTTTGTTTGGGGTGAGGATGATTTTATTGAAGATGAACTTGAATCACTTTGTTCTTGGTCTACAAGCACTTCCTCTGTCACCTCTTCTTTGAGTATCTTGTTCTTTGAACTTGGTGGTGATACTTGATAAACGAAAGTTTTTGCATTTTTTGTCTTTGATTGTCGTACTTGATTACCCTTTTCAAAGTGGTCATAGAAGGCTTCATCTTCCTGCAAATCTACCTTCTTGTGAGGAGTCTTGCTTTGAGAATGTTGCTTCTCCTTCTTTTTGATCATCAGCAGATGTTGGCTTCTTTGCCTTTGGAACCTTTTGTTTTGGTTGCTGCTTCTTTTGCTTTGAACTTACCTTACTTTCAGTGGATTAAGAGTCTGATTCAACATTCTCAGACTGTTGCTTCTTTGGAACATTTGATTCGTTCTTCTTGTTGAAGTAGCATTCTTTAGTCGAATGGTAATTCTTGTTGCAAATAGAACAGTGTTTGTTGAAGTAACAATCAGCGGTCATGTGATTGTTCATGTTGCATATAGAGCAATAGTTGCTGAAGGAAGAATCATCTATGTTGTGGTTATGCATGTCACACCACTTACAGTATTTTTCTTCAACTTCACTCCCAGACTCCATCACTTTCTTCTTCTACTACTTCTTCAATTCTCTCTCAAACTTTGCAGCTGAAGAATCTTTACCACTACCAGACATGATGACAAATGGTTCTTGTTGCTGAGGATTCACAGCTCTTTGTTGTTTCTTACCTTTCTTGTTGGCATTGTGTGATTCAGTGGATGATTGCTTCTTTCGTAAATCTTCTACGGATGTTGACTATTTTGAAAGAGCAACATTGTCTTCTTCCATGGATTTTCTACGGATGGTTCTGAGATGGTATTCTTCTTTGGATTTTCTACGAATGTTTCTGAAATGGTCTTCTTTTCGGATTTTCTATGGATGATTTGAAACGGTCTTCTTCTTCCACGTGTTATGTGGAAGTGATTTTCTCTTCTTCCGTGGATCCATTATTTCTTTTTGATGAATGAGTTTTGTGCTTCTTGTTAAGCTCATGAATTCCTTCATTTAATTGAGCAATTCTTGTGTAGATGGTCTACAACATATTTCTTTGTTTGGGCGGAAAAAGTAGCTTAATCTACTCAAGAACATTGGGAACTATAGGTTCAATTAACACATTCTTCCCCTTACCCAAACCAGCACATTTTTGCTCATTAGGCTCATCAAACTCATCCAGGTCATCATAATCATCAAAGTCAAATTCTGATTCAATTTGTTTTAAACATTCTGATTCAGATGAATTAGTTTCACTGACCTCAGTATCTTCACCACTTATCAATTCATTAATTTCAATTTTGGTTCAGTTTTTGTACTTAATACAAAATGGTTTGACAAACTATTGGTCATTGAATCAGGTAATATGGTGTAGTTACCATTCAATAGAGGTGCAACAGCATGAAATCCCAACCCATACCTATTCTTTGTTTCAATATGAGTAATCAAAAGTTTCTCATATTGCTGAGATGATAATTGAAACTTCTGAAGTTTCACTTCAGTGGATGCATGATCAGACATTGATTTTGTTAAAAAGGTGGTCAGATGCTCAACTTGTGCTTTCAAATTATATTTTTCAGACAAGAGTTTATCCAAATCCTTTGTAAAGAAGTGATTTTGACCTGATATAATTTGTGTTCTCTCACATGAGATTCATTCAAAATCATAGTTTCTTTGATTTTATCAGCTAATTGTTGAGCATGGACTCTATATCTTTCAACCTCTTCAACACATCTTGATGAACATAATCTATCCCTTACCTCTCTTGCCATACGTGGAATTTTGTTCTCCATGTTAGCCACCAATGCTTTTCTCCTCCAGAACTTCTTTCTCATACATGCTCCAATCACAAGTACCATCCCGCAAGATAATTAACCCAGTTTCTTTAGTGTTACTTATACCTACCGAAGAACTTGTTGCTAGTGGGGATGAGTTTGTAAGTTGAGGTTGCTTGAAGTTTCATTGGTTTGCTTGTCTCAAGTCACTTGTTGATTGCTGATAGCATTCTCTTGAAAAGTAACCATACAAATTACACTTGTAGCATCTCACTTTGGATTTATCAACACCAATCTTTGTAGTTCTCCCTGTAACAACCAATCCCTTATTCCTTCTCAAATACATCTTAGCTCTGTATGCAACATGGTCATTTGCCATTGTAAATCCATTTCCTTCACTTCATCAGGATGAAGTTCTTCAAGGTCTTGTTGCAAATATGAGTAGAGGTCAAAGTACTACCCAGATAAGCTTGAAAGCTTGAAGAGAAGGCGGCAAAGACTGCCTTCTGCTCTTCTGATTCTAGTACCATAGTAATTGGTTCAGATTGAGTGTTGTTTTTGTTGGTTGTGGATCCCTTTGTGGCTGTAGCATTTGAGGTTTTCGTATCATCAAGTTTCCCTTTAACTTTCTTGTTTGAACTGCTTTGAGAGTTTGATTTAGAGGATTTTGCTGCATAGAAAGCTGCTTCATCTTCATCATCACTCTCAACATAAGAGCTTCCATCATCATCATTGGAAATAAATACACTTCCAGCACCCTTTGTTTCTTTAAATTGATATGGTACAATTGGTTCTTTTACACTTTAGTTTCTTGTTTTCTCATCCAATTCTAGAGCTTCCACCTTTGCAACCAAAGTATCTAGCCCAATTGCTTTTAGATCAATGGTATTTTTGAACATAGACATAGTTTGAGTCCAACTTTTTGGCAAAGTATGGAGCATCTTTTTGTTCTACCCCTCATTACATACTTCAACTTAAAAATGTTCATTTTAGTAACAAGTTGCATGTATTTGTGGAGTTGTTGAGGAACTGATTCACCCTTAATATGATGAGAAGTCTCATATTATGAATGAAGGGTATCCTTCCTAATGCTTTTGATCTCATCACTTCCTTCACACAAAGTGTGAAGAATCTTCCACAAAGAGTGGGATGTTTTGTAAGCTTCACAATCAAGAGGTCTTCAGGTAAAGCCATAGTAAGCATACTATAGGCTTTAATATAAATTTTGACCCTCTTAGCATCTTCAGGAGACAGATCTTTCAAACATATGGGCTGATTGTTGTCATTATAATCAAGTCCAAGAGCAGGTGGAATGTAGGGACCTTTAGTCATAGACACCCATAAGTCAGAATCAGTGTAGTTAACATGGTTCCTGAATCTAATTATCCATGTTTTATAATTAGCTTTGTTTTCCAATTTTGGGGGTTGATAAGCTCAGACAACAATTGAATTACTCATTTTAGTTAACTTGGTAATTATCAAACTATTAACTGATCTAACACCCTATGAATGTGTAAAGTAAACATAATGCAAACATACTCACACAACAAAAACAAATCACTGATAATACTGATATTAAATCAGCTAAGACAGAAATTCCTTTGAATTAATGGCTTTTGTTGAGAATAAGCTAATTAATGAAAAACTCTAAATTATAAAACAATTAAGCAGTTATGGTAAAAATTTGTCAAACCTCTCTGTAAATTCTCAAATGATTTGAATTTGAGTTGTTAGATGATGGGATCTATTCAAATTTCTTTGAACAACCTTTAAATATCAAACAACAACCTTTAAATATCAAACAACAACACAAATCCACGAATCAAAATGATTTTGATGTAGAACGGAGTTGATCTAGCAATGGAACAGTACTTGATGATCGATATAATAGGGTTTGATGATTTTAAGTAATTACACCAATTCGTTGAGTAAAATACCTTCATTAGCTAATGATTAGCTAAACCCAACTTGTGTTTTGATTAAATTGTTCAACAACATGCTTAAATCTGAGTTATGAACTCTCAAGCGGTGACGAACACTCAAAAGCAATTTTAAGCTAAATTATCATATCTAATAAAAAATTGATCGATCTAATGAAATTAACAACTAGTTAGACTAATCAAAACTGATAGATCAATTGATCAAAATTCAATGAGCACGATGCTCCGATACCACTTGTGAATCCAAGGATCGAAACAGGAATTTATCAGTTTGATTGAACAAATAATGATCGTGGAATTATCACAACTCGCTGTTTAATTAATTGTTTAAGAAATTGTAATTGTAACTTAAATCAATGAAGAACAGATGAGAGAAATGGAAAACAAGGTAATACGATAAACAAGTTTGCTTCAAATGATTTCCATTAATACTGAATCGGTTACAATTGGCTTTGATTTTTGCTGATATGATAATTGCTATGTGATGTTCTTGGTGTTCTTGGTGTCAAATTGCTATTCTGATGTATTGTTGGTGTATTGTTATTGATGCCCTAAAGAGTGCGCCCATACCTTCTATTTATAGGCAGAGGGATTCACTTTTAATGGGTAAAAGTAACTTTCCAATTGTGGTAAGAAAGTTACACAAATAAAATTCTTGACTTGACATGAGTTATTTGTTTCTAACATAAGTGTAGTCTTCTGCAGATGTTGACTTGATGACATCACGCCGAGATTGACTTGTTGACTTCATGAGGCCTCCTTGATGAATGGAGTTCATGCAAGTATTTTGCTCTTCTGTAGGAGATAGCCTTCCGTAGGAGTTGGTTCTATCCACAGGAGCAAGCTTTCTTCTTCCGCAGGAGCAGTAGTAACTTGATCTCATGAGCAGACTTGTTCTTTCGTAGATTACAATGCTTCTAGAGGATATCCACCGATGCGTATTCCTAGAATTGTTCTTCCGTGTTCTTGTACTTGGTCAAATTTCAAAATTGACCAAGTATGATGTTTTCCTGCAATTACACATATAATCAACACAAATAATTATTTGGGTTAACACACACATATATATATATATATATATATATATATATATATATATATATATATATATATTGCATACATAAAGGTAAAGATTTACAAGAGTTCATTAAAAGTGATGAATAATCTTCTAAACCTATGCATTCAATCTAGACCTAACAGGCACCAAACAGACCTCCTAAGCTATTAAACGGTGACAACTTTGATGATTGGAAAAGTTGTTTAAAAGCTTTCTTCCTATACACCGATCACATTCAATGGGAGTCAGTTGTGAAAGGACCTCATGTGCCTGTTTCAGTGGAAGACAATGTGACCATTCAGATTACAGATCTGACAAAATACTCTAAGAGAGACTTTAAGCTGATTAATCAGGATCAAAAGGCATTCTGTGCTCTGACCTTGTGTCTATCAGTATAAATCTACAACAAATTTGGTGAATATAAAGGTGCAAAGGCTTTGTATGATGCATTGTGTGAGTTCAATGATTGCAATGAGGAATTGGTCAAAGATAAATCCGCCCAAGCTGACAATGTCACCATTTTCTGTTCGTTACAAGCACACTGAAAAAGTATGATGAGAAGCTGTCAAACCATGAGAAGTCACGAAGCTGCTAGATTCTGTTCCACCACAGTGGAGTTTGTAAGTAAGGATGTTGAGGCTAGAAAGGGGATTTCTAGATTACAAACTGATGGACATTATCAATAAGTTGAAGTCCTTTGAGTTAGACTTGAAATGATGAGAATACAACCAGGAATGCTTCCATCCCAAGCTTACTTACAAAATGCTGCTCTTATTTCATCTACTTCAGATTCATCAAAGCATATGTCAGCTTATATTGGCATGACAGGCACTTCTGACAAGACTACAGGTAGTGGATCTACATTAAAATCATCAAGTCTTCCACAGGTTCCTTCAAAAAGCATGGCTCTATTTGGTCTCTTCATACATAGTTATGAAGCTTTGGTGGCTGGTGAAATAAAAGGAAGATGAATGACTGTAGAAGATTTGTATCAGTTGGATCCTGATGATCTGGAGGAAGCTGATCTTCAATGGCAAATGGCCATGATCACTTTAAGGGTAAGAAGATTCATGGAGAGAACTGGAAGGAAAAATTTTGGAAACCAGAATACAAAGGTTGGATTTGATAAATCAAAGCTGAGGTGCTTCAACTGCAAACAACTCGGGCATCTCAAGAAAGAATGTCCATCTCCCATCGTGACTGAACTTGGAACGGGAGTTAATAGGGTTATCTCAATTGAGGATAAGGAAGAAAACAAGAAGAAGTAGGAAAAAACTTTGCTAACTAACTTCGATTTGAGTGCTGAGTTAGCTGAAACTGAAGAGGAAATCAATCATGCCCTGGTAGCTAAGATTGCAGAGGTAGTAAATAATGAAGCAGAAAGAAAGAGGGAATATGAAGAAAAAGGAAGTGTGAAGAATGCTTGTGGAGAAAAGGATAAAGAGAATGTGGTGATGACGAGTATGGTGGATGTTTATGAAAAGAAAGAGAAGAGTGAAGATGGAAAAGCTATAAGAGAAGAAGAGTTAAAGGTGGAATCAAGGGTGTGCAATTGTGAGAAGCCTTAGATGCAGAGAAGAAGATAATGGAGATTCCATATGAGGTAGTTCAAGACATGTGTTCATTTGCTTGCAAACTTCATCTGTTTGGATTTTATAAAGTAAATAACATATTAAAAGAAAATGGAGGGGAACTAAAAAGGGTAAATGAGGAACTTAAAAGGAATGAAGCAAAACTTTTTGTAAAATTAAATGAAGCTTTAAAAGAAAATGATCATTTAAAAAGAACTCTTTTTAAAAAAAATGTGGAAGTAAATACTTTGACAGAAAGGGTAACTATAGCTGAATTTGAGACCACTAAACATAAAACAAAACTAGATAAATGGACTATTTCTGGAATGAAGGTAGAGGAACTCTATAGCAAACAAATAGGAGCTAGAATTAAGACAGGGTTGGGTTATGGTGAAACCACTCATGTTTACCCACCGCCTAGCACCTTTTGCTATTCTCCAATGCCTACACCCGATCCTACAAATGATTTAATTAAAAAGAACACTAACAGTTTGTTCACAGGTTTAGGAGGTGTGAATCATAAAGAGGTTTGGGAAGATTATGATTATAGAGGAAGTAGAGGTCTTGGCTATAGTAATTCTAGTTCTTTAGATTCCAAAGTGTCTTTTGTAGACAATAGTTCTAGTAGCATAGATTGTAGTTTGGATAGTTTGCATTCCAGTTGTTCTCATTCCACAACGCTTGAATCAAATAAAATTAATGTTTTAAGCGTTAATGAAAAAGTTGGTGTTCTCAGTAAAGACGATAAACATTCTTCAAAATTAAACTGTTTTGAAAAATTCATTTCTCTTCTCATTCCTACTTTCACTCCCATTTGGATCACTACTCCAAGTGAAACAACATCCTCATATGATTGTAAAATTTCATAGATAAAAGAATCCTTGAATCATGACAGATCATTTGACTCAGAAAACAAATCACAGGAAGTGCACTTCACTTACAGTGATTGTGATTCTCTTATGTCTGAGTGTGAGGAAGAGATTATTATGGATAATATTCCAATTCAAAAAGATAAAAGAAAAGGCCTAAACTCTCATTGTTTTAACTATGGAAAAGATGATCACATTGTCAAGCATTGTCCAGAGGTTGTAAATAGAAATGTAGATAATCGCTCTAGGAAATAGAATAAAATTTTTTGTTGATAGTTTCTTCTGTACAAATTCATCTTCTCCCAGATTCAAGCCGGTTAAGGTTTGGGTCCCCATTTCTGAATGATTTTCTTTAATTCATATGCCAGGAACATTCAAGAAGGACTATCAATAGCACTTGGCATGTAGATAGTGGATGTTCCAAGCACATGACTAGCTTGAAGGACCGTCTTACCAATTATCGAATAATCAATGGAGGATATGTTGCTTTTGTGGGTGATAAATAGGGAGGTAAAGTGATTGGTCAAGGTGAGGTATCCAATGGTTCTTTAACCTTGGAAAATGTAAATTTCGTACCTGAATTAGCATTCAATCTTCTTAGCGTGTCACAAATTTGTGACAAGAATATTCCTATGCTTTTTAAATCTAACAAATGTTTGTTTCGTAAACCAAAATTTTCAGTTTCAGATGATTTGGTTATCATGCAAGCTCCAAGGAAAAATGACACGTATCTACTTAATATGAACTCCAAAGAATTAGCCTCCACCATGACCTGTCTCTTGTCAAAAGCTTCTCCCTGTGAGTCTTTTCTCTGGCATAGACGTTTAGGACATGTGAATTTTAAAAATATTAACATGTTGGTTAAAAATAATCTTGTCAGAGGTTTACCACAAAAGGATTTTTCTGTAATTAAAAAGTGTATGTCTTGTGCTAAAGGTAAACATCACAAGAAATCACACAAGCTTAAACAAGACAATTCTATTTCTAATCCTCTTAAGTTATTACATTGTGATCTGTTTGGTCTAATAAGTGTGAAGAGTATTGCTAAGAGATCTTATTGTCTTGTTCTTACAGATGATTATTCGAAGTACTCTTAGGTTCGACTCCTAGCACATAAAGGGGAGACAGCAGAGGCATTGCAGAAGCTGATTTTAACCATTGAGAATATCAGCAACAAGAAAGTTTTAGCAATCAGAAGCGACAATGGAACAGAATTTAGAAATCAGGTCTTTGATTCATTCTATGCAGGCAAAGGGATTCTCAGACAATTCAGCGCTGCCTAAACACCTCAGCAGAACGGTGTTGCAGAAAGAAAGAATCGCACTCTTATTGGAAGCTGCACAGACTATGCTCATAGAATCTAAACTTCCTATTATTTTTTGGGTAGAAGCAATCAACTGTGCTTCCTATATTCTAAATAGAGTTCTATGAAAGACAAGATGAAGACCTCATATGAACTGTTTCACAACCGAAAACCGTTGATTGACTTTTCCCGTCCTTTCGGTTGCTCTTGCACGTTGTTAAATACTCAAGCTCAAATTCCAAGTTTGGTGTAGTGTCAGATGAATGTTACTTTATCAGATACTTTTCAACTCAAAAGACTCACAGACTATACAACAAACAAACACGAATAGTGCAAGAATCATTCAATCTGCCATCCTTCCCTGACATGACATTACTTCATCAAGTGGTCAACCTTTCATTCCCACTCAACCACAACCTCAACCATAACTAGAACCACTACCTCAACCTCAACCTGACTTGCAACCTCATCTTCAACCAGAACTCCCACCTCAACATCAACCTGAACGTTAAAACCAAATTCCTTCCATACCATCACAAATTCCACAAAGTCCTATTTCCAATCAACCGTCCACTTTACCATCATCCACCTCACAACCATCTTCCCCATAACCCACTTCATCCAATTCCTCAACCCTTAACACAAACTTTAAAACTCTAAAAGATCACACACATGATTATGTCATTTGTTCAATATCTGATGGTGTTAGGACTCGTAGCCAATCAGGCCTAATCAATGAATGTCTCTTTGCTTGCTTTCTATCTCAAATTTTCCCAATAAATGTGGACATGGATCTTCAAGACCCAAGCTGGGTGGAGTCAATGCAATTAGAGCTTCAACAATTTAGAAAATTGAAAGTTTGGCAAATAGTTGATCTTCCTCCAAATAAGTATCTAATTATTACACCGTGGGTATTGAAGAACAAACTAGATGATCATGGAGTTGTGATTAGAAAGAAAATTAAGGTTGGTTGTTCAAGGATTTGCTCAGGAGGAGGGGATTGATTATACTAAGGTGTTTGCCCCCGTGGCCCGGATTGAAGCCATTCGGATTTTCCTAGCTCATGCTGCTCACAAAAACTTCAAAGTTTTCCAAATGGACGTCAAGTGTGCATTCTTCTATGGAGCTATTGACGAGGAGATCTATGTCTATCAACCTCCGGGTTTCGAAGATCCATATTTTCCTAAAAAATATACAAACTGGGTAAATCCTTGTATGGATTACATCAAGCTCCTAGAATCTGGTACGAAACCCTAACACAGTACCTCCTTGGAAAAGGCTTCACTCGTGGAACTATAGACATGACTTTGTTTAAGAAGGAGGTTAATGGAGATTTGCTTGTTGTTCAAGTATATGTTGACGACATCATTTTTGGCTTAACGAATGAGAAGTTGTGTAGAGAGTTTGAAGAAGTAATGAAGGAGCGCTTTGAAATAAGCATGATGGGGGAGATGTGCTTCTTCTTAGGACTATAGGTCGAACAAAAGCCAGATGGAATTCTCATTCATCAAGAGAAATACATTCTAGAAATCCTATCTAAGTACAACATGAATGATGCTTCTCCCGAGCTTACGCCTTTTTCTACACAAACCTGCTTAACCACTGTTCACAATGGAAAGCCAGTTGATGCTCACCGTTATCATTCTATGATCGGATCCCTAATGTATCTTATCGCGAGTCGCCAGATATTACATTTCCTGTCTGTTACTGCACTCGATATCAAGCCAATCCAAAGGAATCTCATGGAAAAGCTGTAAAACGTATCTTTCACTACTTAAAGGGCTCTCCTTGTTTGGGTCTTTGGTATCCAAAGGGAGGAAATTTTGATCTTCATGCATACTCTGATAGTGACTATGGAGGTTGTAAGTTTGATAGAAAGTCTGTAACCGGTGGATGTCAATATCTTGGGGACTGCCTGGTTTCATGGCAAAGTAAGAAGCAGACAACAGTTTCTCTATCCACAAGTGAGGCTGAGTACGTTGCTACTTCAAGTTGTTGCTGTCAAGTGTTATAGATTCAACATCATATGATGGACTACAGGATTAATTTTCATCACACGCCGCTCTTCTGCGACAATGAAGGGGCCATTGGAATTGCCAAATATCCAATTCATCACACTCGCACCAAGCACATTGAAATAAGAATTCATGCAATCTGAGATGCACAAGAAAAGGGTTTTATTGATATTATTCCCATTGACACCAAAATTCAAAAGGCTGATCTTTTCACAAAAACTTTAGATAGACCTTGTTTTTATGAATTGACTAACATGTTGGGTCTAATATCTTTTTAAGGACAAATTCTAATTGTCATCTGTAAATATTTAATATCTGATTTGTGTTTGAGTTCATTCAAAACCCTAAGATTTTATAATCCATGTGCTAAGAAGCTTCAAAACCCTCTCTTCCCCAAAGTATATCCTGGAAATTTCTTTTGTTGGTCTTTAATAGAAATTTTCGGGGAGAATAGACTTTGACTGTTTTATATTTTTCTTTTGTTGCATTTTAATTTGTTCTATATATAATCTTATATTATCATTGGTGTAGGATTTAAGAAGCTTGGATAGTATCTGAAGGAGGTTAGAGGCGTTAGGTTGGGATATATCTGTAGGCCCGGTGGCTTAAAACGAAGTAAAAGGTGACTGTGTGACTTAACTAGGAATCAACCTCAATGATAAGGCTTATTCCCATGTCATCTCGGCTTACATAAAGTTACAAATCTCGTCAAAATCTGTGTTGAGAGTGGCTGATTTCTGTGTTTGATCTTGTATTACAAAAATTCCCTTATCATTTAGCCATCTATAAATTGTGTGTCCAACTCCTCTGCTTTGCGTAAGCATTGACCTAGAGTGATGATCTTCTCAGCTATACGTGTGTATAGACCTGAAGCTCTCATCAACATGCTCAAATGATGATCTTCTCTGTTAAACGTGAGTATAGGCCTGAAGTTATTATTATTTTGCTTAAATGATTATCTTCTCAGTTATACGTGAGTATAGACCTGGAGCTATGATCATCCACCCTTCATCCATCCTTATGTATATCATACGATCTGCATTATGTCAATTCTAGAAAATTTCAAGTAGAATCAATGATTAAACTCTATAAACCATGATGACGAGATGAGTTCTTTCCCGAATGACTGAGGGAAACCAAGTTTCTTGAGCATTCTTAAGCGAACTCAAAACATGATAAAACTATGTTACAAGTCTTCGTTTAAAAGAATACGCCATGGGTTTAAGTGGACAAGCATATTGGCAATCCTGTCAATCCTCGACTCTCTAGAATTTTCTTGCGAAAGCGTGTCCGATATCCTTGCCTATGTGCTTTATCTTTCAAATTTTTTTTCTCAAGTCTCGTGGGTTGAAAAGTCTTCTTTATACATAAAAAAATCATGCAAAGTTGTTATTTCATAGTACGAAACTATTGTTTCAGTATGCGAAAGTACAATTTCACTGACCTGGATCTGCAAGCGAAACTATAGTTTCGTAGGGCGGGCGAAACTATAGTTTCAGCACATGCAAAACTATGGTGTATAAATACCAGTTTCATCATTTGTTTTGTCAGTTTTGAAATTGACTTTCATTTGAAAAACGAATCGACCCTTTTTAGCCAAGGATTCAAAACCGTGTTTAGAAGTGTTATTGTGCAAAACTAACCGGTAAACCTCATTTTCGAATCGTAGTGCATTTTTTGTTTTGATTTTTAGTGTAAAAACGAGTCGGTGACTTTTGGGTTTCTCACATTCAATGTGTGAAACTAAGGTGTCATGGTGAGAAATTGAACGAAAGTTCACTAATTCGTGCGAAACTATCTAGTCTGCTGCCCGTATGCACTGAATAGTTTTACCAGAATCTTGCAAATTTATAGTTTTCAAGTCCGTACGGGAATATAGTTTCTAATGCGAAATTACAGTTTCTCATTGCGAAACTATAGTTTCTCATTCCAAGCAAATCTATTGAGTCTTGGCTGCAAAACTATAATTTCTCACATGCACTTTCTTCAGTTTCGTCAGTTCTCGCGAATCTATATTTCTTCATGGGAAATTGTAGTTTCTACATACGAAACTATATGCGAAACTGAATTTTAAAAAAAATAAAAATAAAAATAAAAATAATAACTAAATTTTTTAAAATGTTTTGTAACCTCAAGTGATGTAACAAACTCTTGGTTTCACCTGCAGTTATCATGGGGAGCTTAAAGTTTGATCCTAGATCAAACGTGGTGGCATATCTAAACAATTGGGATCCTAAGTCTGCTGGATACAGAGATGCCATTTATTGGCTAAGGAGATCTCCCATTTTCTATGCCATTTCTCACTCTCCTACCATAAACCAGAAGCAGATTAAAGAGTTTTAGAGAACTGCTGAGTATGAAGCCAGACAAATGAATATTAGAGCATCTATACAGGGAGAGCTAGTTGAGATCTCGATCGAGACAGTGGCAAAGGCCCTGCATCTTGAGGATGACATAGGGGAGAGAGTAGAGATGACTGATTTAGAGGTGATTAGAGCATTTAAGGATATTGGTTATGAGGGAACCGACTTCAAGAAGCGGAAGGAGATAAAGAAGTCATTTCTCTCGATAGAGTGGAGGTTTATAGCTCACGCCTTCATTAGCTGTTTGGATCATAGGAAGGGAGGATCTGATGGGCTAAATCTGAGATGGTCCACAGCTATGATTATGTTTTGTTTGGTGAAAAGGCAAAGATAGCCCAAATCATTCATGACTACCTGTTGGAGAACATCAGGGCTCTAAAGAAGGATAAGTGGCTGCTCTATCCAAGCTTCATTCAGATCATTCTAGACTATCTAAAGCCAAACATACCAAAGCACGGAGATGAACTGAGATTGTCTCCCAATGAACCCGAGGATCTTTGCTGACTGTGCTTCTTCGAGACATGATTTTTTAAGAAAGATCACATATCTACTGGACAGCATGTACACAGAAGAAAGGTGGAACTATATCAAGACTCTGATCCCTCTTGAGGAAAGATGAGCAATGAAGACCAGAGGAAATATGGAGGAGATTAGAAAAAAAAAGAAGTACATGAAGGAGACTGATTTGACCTTCGAAGAGCAATTGGATGAGATTGAGGAGGAACTAAGAAAGAAGAGGAAGAAGAAGAGTGCTGAGAAAACAATTAGAGCTGATTCCCCGATACGGGAAAAGAGGCGTAAGAGCAAACAGCCGGTCATCCCTGAGACCAGGCCTACAGGAGAAGGGGAGAGGCCAAGGAGAAATATGTGATTACAGTTTGATGAGGATGTTATCATAAATGTTAACACATCCTTATCAAATGAGCTAAGTATGATTAAGAAAAAACTAATCAACTCAGAGGAGAGGGAAAAGCAGAGAGACTTGGAGATTAAGGAGATGAATAAGGTGATACTGAGCCAACAGGATCTAATTAGAAGGTTGTTGGAGGAGGTGAGTGATTTGAGGAGAGCTGCAGGTGCTGATGATGTACTGAGTGTCGAACAAATCAGGACATCACTGACACATCAAAGTTCCTTTTATTCATAAAACATTTGGTGTTGGTGCTAGTGGTGCTGGAACCTCTGGAGTTGGTGTAAGTGGTGAAGAAGGTAATAAAGCTGGTGGTGGTGTTGCAAGAGTGAGTGGTGAAAGAGTAGGTGCTCGAGAAGATGCTGAACAAGTATTTGAAGTTGGTTTCATTAATATGGTATTTGACATTGATACTGATCTTACAGGAGATGAGGTGATAAGGAGTGAGGTTCAAGTAGGAGAGAAAGGGTAAACTAAATTAAATTTAGTTGATGAGGAGGAAGAAGTGGATGAACAGTTGGTGGACTATGATTCTGAGCCCGAGTTTTACTTAGTTGATGAGAGACAAATGACTAATGTGGCTCAGAGGTGTTTCACTAAGTAGGAGGAACCAGAGATGGTAAGCCCTCTATTTCAGAACATTAAAGAACTAGGGAGGAAGGAGTCAGATAAAAGGATTATGAGTTAGAAGTACAACTCAAAGCTAAAAATGTTTATGATTAAAAGACGAGAAGGGGAGATCTCTTATTTGCACAAAAGGAAGGTGTTTAAGACCCTTCCTAAGTGGGATTTAAGGAGGTTGGCAGAGATTCCCCTCCTAAATTTAGCTTTGAGTGAATGTGCCTTATTGTTGGAGAATGAGATTCGTTAGGGCATGAAGGACAACTTTGAAGCTTTTGGATATATGAAGCCAGAGAGGAGCAGATCAAAGAAGGATCTAGATTGGGTCACTAGGAAAGGAAAGATTGTGTGAAGCTAAAGCCTGCGAAGACAGTCAACCAAGTGTGGATACCTGATCAACAGCCGTCAAGACTGCAGATATTCGAGAAATGGTTCTACGACAACCAAACAGGAGAAGAAGTAGTGCGGGTAAAGAACGGTGATGAGATAAGGTTGTTCGATCCAATGGAGGTATTCTTATTTAGTGACTAGGATCTGAAAGTTTTGTACGAAAACCAGATCAAATAGGGAGCTGGAGAAGACATAAAGACAAAAGCAAGCCTATTTGAGTGGGTAGCAAACAAGGCTAGGGGCGTGAGATCGGAAATCAGGCAACTCAAGAAGAGCGTGCAAGAACACGAGGATCTGGAGGTGGAAGTTGGGGATTTGTCTTGACTGTTGGAGGGAGCAAAGGCCGGAGCTGATCCAGAAGACCCGGCAGGTGAATACCCCCCTAGGGGAAGTATTTGTCACACCCCGGGCCCAGGTTGGGTGGGACATCACATATTAGTAACAATATATGGAAGCAGAAACAAACAATGAGCACAAAAGGAGAAAACATCACATGGCATTACAGTTTAAGGAAATACCGGGCTAGATGTGGGTCTAACCACCCATACGAGTATGAGTTTTCAACAATACAAATTGTTCCCAACCAAAATAAATAGAAATAAGTCCAAATTGTTTGAAAATAAAAACAAGCCAATGCCATGGTCACGGTGCTAAGTCAAGTCTTCTACACAGCTAGACTCCCTTCAAGGATTACCTAAAATATGCTCAAAAGAAATTTGTGTCAACTAAAAAGTTGGTGAATTCAAGTGCTTAAAGTTCAAAAACAAAAGGATTCAACGGAATCCAAATTTGATTTAAAAGTCATAGATCATAGTATCATAGTTGTGGGGATCACAATCAACCCTGCACTCAGTCCCGGCTAGCCTCTTCTAAAGTTATGTTACACCAGCAAATCCCGAGGGAAGAACTGAGCCTCATATGGTGGACCATACCTACCTGATGGTTCACCTTAGTATCTTATTAAAACTTGTCACATGCCACAAACGACCCTGCAGGATCTCAGTGTGGTACCCTTCCCGTTCATCAAGGAAGGCACTGTGTGTGGGGGATTCCCCAAGTAGATCTACCCAAATAAAACAAGCGGTTCACACAAGAATTAATGATCGTGATAAAAGTAAAAGCAGATTCTAACATTTCCACAACATATAGCAGCATATTATAGCACATAAAAGTTTAGTTTTAATAGAGCATGCTTCACCCCAAAAACAGTAGTAAAAAGGGGACACTAGAACTCACCTTAGCTTCAAGTAACGGGTTCTTCGTGTACCGGGAAGGTTTCAAGTTTAGCATGCTACCAACAAGATTAAGTGTTAAGCCACTAATTCTAAGGTCATACGAGGTAGATAATAATGTGTTAAGGGGTTAAATGTTCAACTAGTTTAGATTTGCCAAGGCTTGCATTAGAAAGTTTCCTTTTATAGTAAGTCATGGTTTCTTATGGATAATTATAGGTTTTTACAATATTAGGTCATTGATACCAGTTAAATAAGTTACCAAGTGATTACATATTCATAGGGTCGTTTTATAGAGTTTTGGCAGAATTTACAGTTTAGCCCCTCAAGTTTTAGAATTTACAATTTCTACCCTAAAGTTTGCTTCTTTACATTTAATGGCCTTTTTGACAAAATAACAGATTTTGGAGTTAAATAATACATCTTAATCAAGTTAAACTTCCAATTTTTAGAACTTTAGAATTTAGTTGGTAAAAATGTGTTTTTACGTTACCGGTTACGGTGAAACCGGGGTTTTTAACGGTTAAGTATTAAACCTTATAATTTTATGTCTTAAAATTTGAAGTATTATATTAAGGATTTTTAATAAGTTTTTATAATCTGTTAAGAATATATTCTTAAGGCCTTTTTGTTGAAAGTCTCGTTTTTAAGTTCGACTCGTTAAATCGCGTTTTTACCCGAAACCGATCGCTCGAAATCATGTTTGACCAAATTTTCACCATCCTTAAGTCTAAAAGTTCTAATCTTACTGATGTAACAAGTTTCCCATATATTTTAGGTTTATTCTTGTATTTCCATGAATTTCTTCCAAAAATCACCCGCTTAAGGCCCGTTTTTAACTAAAAATTTCATTTAAATTGTTCTTAGACCCATTTAACCACAAATTAGACCAATTTTACTTTGTGAACCTTTTTAGAGCCTGGAATTCTTTTTAACATGGTTATACCCTATGTCCTCATATTTTCAAGTCAATTTACCACCTTTTCGGGTCCCCGAATAAGTCCAAAATGCCTATAATCCCAACTATTTTAATTTTTCAGCTTTTGACAACATTTCATATGCCCAATAACATCCATAACCTTGGGAGATTTTTACCATGTAACCATAATATAAGCTTGTAATTGGGAGATTTTTACCATTTTAGCCCTTTACACATGTGTAAAACATATTAGTTGTACCCATTCACCACCAAATCGTTTTGTAACTTTCAAAACTGGTTGTTAGGAGGTTTAAAAACCATTTTTAAGAAGATCCCAAGCTTTGGTTACGGAGGGTTACAAAACATAAAGTTCATGGGTGTCAAAGTCACCCAAAAGGGGGTTTTCTAGGTGTAACTTGTGTTCCATCCGTAGCATGACCAATATTTGGTGTGAGATACCTCTAGTGAAGTTAAAAGCTCCTTGGGAATGAGATGATAGCAGTAGACTTCTGTTAGAACAAAGAAAGTAAGGGTTTTGGTGGATAGAAGAAAGAATAACACATGACATAGTTTGTTTCGGGTAGGACGAAGCTTACTCTTGTATGGTTCATGATTTGGAGAGTGTGTAGGGTGACAGAACGGCCTGGAAGTCTTCGAACAAGGGCTGGAAGAGTCGAGTTTGATGAAACCATGTGTCAAAGGCTCACAAGATAGTACCCTCTTGCTAGTATGAAGCTTGACCGATGATGTTTGATGCTTGAACTTTGACTAGGGGGTTGAAATGAAGCTGGAACGGTGGGTGTGTGTGTGTTTCAGCTAGAGAGAATTCGAGAGAAGAGGGAAGAGAGTGAGAGGTGAGAAATGAGGGTGGGTTCAAGTGTTGCATGTAATAGGAGTGGAGGGGAATGGTGGCAAGTTTGGGTGGTGTAGAAGAGAAGAGATTGGTGGAGAGGGGGGGGTGAAGGGGCGGCCGATCTTGGAGCTTTGTGGGTGTAATTAGTTTTAAATTTTAAATGAAAATTTGTTATTATGTAGTATTATTTTGTAGTGTACTATTTTAAGTGGGTAATTTTTATTAGTTGTTTAAGTATTAAGTATGTATATGTATATGTTAAAACGTGAATTGTGTGTGCATGCACACATATTTAATTGTTTCAATTAAGATTCAATTTTGAAATGGACTAATTGACTTTCCTGGAACACGAAGTTATTTTATGCTAAGGCTAGATCTGACAAATTCATGCAAAATGGCACATGAAATAACAAAAATGACAATAATAGCAATAGTAATAATAACATTGATAGTAATAGTAATAGTGATATTGCATTAATATTAATTGTATGGATAATGATACGGGAGGGGTGAAAGGTTAGGGTTATGACCTGGATAATGATAACATTGATAGTAATAGTAATAGTGATATTGCATTAATATTAATTGTATGGATAATGATACGGGAGGGGTGAAAGGTTAGGTTATGACCTGGAGGTCGGTTGTTACATTCTCCCACCGTTTAGGAAATTTCGTCCCAAAATTTTAGCTTCGATAAGTTCCGGAACGGGTGGGTCTGAAGAGATGTGGATAATTCTTTCTCATCTCGTCTTCTCGCTCCCAAGTGAATTCAGGTCCTCGCCTAGAATTCCATCTTACCTTGACCTTGGGTATGCGACTTCGCCTGAGTTTCTTGACCAGCCGGTCAGTAATCTCTACAGGCTCTTCCATGAAGTTCTACTTGTCATTAATCCTTGCTTCCTTCTGGGGTAACTCCATGGCTTTGTCTACCATGCATTTCTTCAAATTTGACACATGGAAGGTGTCATGTATGTGGCCTAGCTCTTGCGGTAGCTTTAATTGATACGCCACGGGGCCAATTCTCGCTAGTATCTCAAATGGTCCTATATATCTTGGGTTTAGCTTTCCTTTTCTTCCAAGCCTCATAGTCCCCTTCCATGGTGCTACTTTTAGCATTACCCTGTCACCCACTTGAAAATCTAAAGGTTTTCGCCTTCTGTCAGCATATTTCTTCTGACGGTCTCTGGCCGCTCTTAAATGCTCCTTAATTTTAAATATCTTGTCGGTGGTCTCCATCACAATGTCGGGTCCCATTACTTGACTATCCCTGATCTCATTCCAACTCAACGGTGACCGGCATTTCCTGCCATATAGGGCTTCATAGGGAGCTGCTTTTATACTTGCGTGATAACTATTGTTGTAGGAGAACTCTACTAGAGGAAGATGGTTATCCCAGTTCCCTCCAAAGTCAATCACGCAAGCCCTTAGCATATCTTCCAAGGTTTGGATGGTTCTTTCACTCTGACCGTCAGTTTGCGGGTGGTAAGCAGTGCTTAAATCTAGACGGGTTCCTAAAGCCCGCTGGAGTGACTTCCAGAAACGAGAAGTGAAACGACTATCACGGTCGGAGATGATTGATAGTGGCACCCCATGCCTGGTCACTATCTCGTTGATGTACAGTTGGGCCAGCTTCGTCAGGTCGTTGTCCTCTCGAATCGGCAAGAAGTGAGCTGATTTAGTTAACCGCTCAACTATTACCCAGATGGCGTCATGTCCTCTGAGAGTTCTGGGTAGTTTTGTAACAAAATCCATTGTGATGTTATCCCATTTCCATTCTGGAATTTCAGGCTGTTGTAACGTCCCTGACGGTTTTTGATTTTCAGCCTTCACCATGGCGCACGTTAAACACTTCCCAACGTATACGGCGATTGATTTCTTAATTCTAGGCCACCAGAAAAGTGCCTTTAGATCTTGGTACATTTTGTCACTTCCGGGGTGAATCGAGTACTATGGGCTTCGTCTAGGATCACCTCTCTAATTCCCCCATACTTTGGTACCCATGTTCTTCCTTCATATTTATATATACCATCGTTGCTCAATTCTAACCATTTCTCCATTCCTGTTAACAACTCCCCTGCTAAATTATCTTCCTTTAGCGCTTCACCTTGAGCTTCTTTTAGTCTCGCAACAAGGTCAGTATACACACTCATCCTTAAGGCACGGACACGAAGGGGTTTTTCTCTTCCTTTCCTGCTCAAGGCATCCGCTACATTGGCCTTACCGGGATGATAGCGGATTTCGCATTCGTAATCATTCAATAGCTCAACCCATCTTCTCTGACGCATGTTAAGCATTTTCTGATCAAGAATGTGTTGCAAACTTCTATGGTTAGTGTAAATAATGCACTTCATGCCATAGAGGTAATGCCTCCACATTTTGAGTGCAAATACCACGACACCCAATTCTAGATCATGTGTTGTGTAGTTCTTCTCATGATCATTCAGTAGTCTGGATGCATAAGCAATTACCTTGTTACGCTGCATTAGCACGCATCCCAGTCCCTGACGCGAGGCGTCGCAATAGACCACGAAATCTTCAACTCCTTCTGGGAGGGAGAGGATAGGTGCATTACATAGTTTCTCCTTGAGTGTTTCGAATGCTTCGTTCTGCTCTTGTTCCCACTCAAAAGCTGTATTCTTCTTGGTTAAGGCAGTTAACGGTTGTACAATACGCGAGAAGTCCTTGATAAACCTTCTATAGTATCCGGCCAATCCAAGGAATTTCCTTATCTCGGTAGGAGCTTCCGGAATTCTCCAATTCTTAATAGCCTCTATCTTTGAAGGATCCACTTGAATTCCGTCTTCATTTATGACATGCCCTAGGAATTGGATTTCCCGCATCCAAAATTCGCATTTGGAGAACTTGGCATATAGTTGCTCATTCTTGAGCAATTCGAGAATCAGCCTAAGGTGCTTCTCATGCTCTTCCTTTCCACGGGAGTAGATCAGGATGTCGTCGATAAATACAATCACAAATTTGTCTAGATATGGGTGGCACTACGTTAGTCAGTCCAAAGGGCATAACCAGGTACTCATAATGTCCATATCTAGTTCTAAAGGTTGTTTTGGGTATGTCTTCCTCTCTTATCTTTAGTTGATGGTACCCCGACCTTAAGTCTATTTTGGAGAAGTAGCTTGCCCCCTGCAGTTGATCAAATAGGTCATCGATTCTCGGAAGAGGGTAACGATTCTTTATTGTCAGGTTGTTTAGTTCCCGGTAATCAATACACATACATAGGGTCCCATCTTTCTTTTTCACGAATAGCACCGGGGCACCCCATGGAGACACACTCGGTCGTATAAACCCCTTGTCGAGTAGCTCTTGGATTTGTAGCATTAGTTCTTTATATCGGGAGGGGCAAGTCGGTACGGTGCTTTGGCTACCGGTGCAGCACCAGGCAATAGGTCTTTGGAATTCAACCTGACGGGTCAGAGGGAGTCCCGGTAGGTCTTCGGGAAATACCTCCGGATATTCCGAAACCACTGGTATATCCTCAATCTTCTGTTCCTCTTTGGCTTTTATCACGTAAACTATGAAAGCTGGGCATCCCTTCATGAGACTCTTGGTTGCCTTCAAATGGGATATCATAGGATATAACGCGTTACATCTTTCACCATGAACAACTAACACCTTCCCGTCGTTCAATGGTATCCTAAGTAGGCGCTCATCACACACGATTTCGACTCTATTCTTAGCCAGCCAATCCATGCCAACAACCACATCGAATCCTCCTAGCTTAATAGGCATCAGGCTTATCTTAAATGTACTACCTTCTAGGTTCATTAAGCAATCCTGGAGAACTTTATTTGTTTCTAAGATGTTACCGTTAGCTAATTCTACGCTAAAAGTATCAGTCAGGACGCATGCAATCAAGTTAATCAAAGGCCTAAAAGCACTAGAGACAAAACTAGCAGTTGCTGCAGTATCAAATAGAACGGTAGCAGGATGATTATTTATAAGGAACATACCATTAACCACATCAGGTTCCTTACGAGCACCGGTTGGATCCATCACGAATGCTCGTCCCTTGGGCTTATTGGGTCTGGCGTCCTTATCTCTCCCTAGCTTAGGACACTTATTCCTCATGTGTCCTGGATCTCCACACTCATAGCATTGTTTACCTGGCACATACCTACCATCCTTAATCAGATGACCCGGTCCTTTGCATCGGAAGCAGGGCATCGGGTTGCACTCCCCTTGATGGTGCAGTTTACACTTGTTGCAGAATGGGCTTGTTCCCGAGTATAGCTTCCGAGTCCTTCCACCCTGGTCTTCGCGCCTCATACCTTCAAAACTCTTCTTGTTTGACCCACTGCTGCTACCAATTGCCTTCTTCCCCTCAAACCATTTTCTCTTCTCACCCATCGGCTTCCTCTTTCCTCTATCCTGTTTTGTTCAGTCCATCCAGCCCTGACTAGATCATCGGTCAAACTACTTGAAGTCGACCGCAGCTTGCAGGGTTGGGGGCCTAGAGGATCGAACCATACCCCTGACTCTAGGATGTAGTCCCCAGATGAAACGTGCTACGCCCTTGGATTTCGGTGTCACCAGATGTGGCACCAGTCGAGCCAGGCTAAGAAGCGGTTGATGTACTCGGTGTAGTTAGGGCCTTTCATTTCCAGGCTCAGAAATTCGGACTCCAGTTTCTCCAGTTGATTGATGGGGCAGTATTTGTTGGTTATCAATTCCCTGAATTCGGTCCAACTTATTTGGTTAGCAGCGTTTCTTCCCCGGGTTGAGTAACAGTCTTCCACCATTCCAGTGCTGATCCCTTGAGTGACTGGGAAGCATACCTCACCATGTGTTCCATCTTACATTCGCTGATATCTAGGACGCTTCCATTTCGTCAATCCATCGGTACGTCTCAATCGCACCCTCGGTACCATAGAAATCCTTCGGCTTGCACGCCATGAAGGTCTTGTAGGAGCATCCATTCCTTAGTGCTTTAACTTCCTCATTGTTGCCCTCATTGCTCCCAGATCCACCATTACCACTGGGGTTATTCCGGTCCGCATTAATTTGGGCGATGATGGTCGGGATGGCGTTAGCAATTTGTTGTGCTACGAGGTTGGCAATTCTCTCATCGTTCCCCTGATTGACATTCTCTCCACGGGAAGCTCCTGGTGGAGTAAGGGGTTGGTTGCCGATTGGTCTAGCTTCCTCATGACGACCACTCGTAGCTCCTGATCTTCCAATATGGGTTCCTTGTCTGGTCGGCATTCTGGTAGCATCACAGATAAATTTGTTTAGCATCTCATAAATTTTTGGTTTCAACAGCCCATGCATCACTTATCCTAATATACCACTTCTAACAGGAGAGTGTGTAATATACGCACCACTAAATACCTTTAATATGTTCCATTAAATTAATTTTAAGGCAGTTCAACCCAAAAAGAATGCAAGACAAAATTCCTACACATGATTTATCACATTGCAATTCAATACAAATTACCCTGCAGAATCAACACCATAAGAAGTAGTTTCATAGATAGATAGGGTTAATAGTATCAGCGAAATAGAAATGCATCAGAGTTAAACTCTTACAATTTGGAAGGTGCCATCACCCCCATAATACATAATAATAATAGTGTCTGATAATAATAAAATTGTTTCCTTCAACTGTCTAAGAGACAGATAATCCCACATCTCCCCCCTGCTCTCACATCCATTTCTTCTTCAGCCACCCTAGCCACCCTGAGTTCTTCTTCCTTCGCTCTTGCTCCAACCGCTGGACTCCCTGTGATGCCATCATGGCCTGAAACTGGGCGGACTGGGAGGTCCGAGTGGCGTGCTGGAGTGTCAGCTCGTGACGACGGACGGTCTTCAGAATCTCATCCAATGCAGCATCAGAAGGTCCTACGTCGCTTTCCCAGTGGCTAGACTGGGAGTACCGGTCACCAGCTAGCACACTAGGGCCATCATACACGTGTGCCTCGGTGGCATCCAGTGCTCATCACGTGGATGGTGTCGGAGCGGGTCAATCATCGGTGGTGCAGGTGTCGATGTCCTAACAGGTGGTGGAGGAGGAGGTGGCATCCTAAAGAGACTGAGGGTCCTGGCCTAGTACTCTTGCGTGGGTGGGTGATAACACGTGCACCCCTATTCCCGATAGGTGGGATAGGTGAGCGTGCAGGAGCTGCGACATGCGGTGACTGGGAGCGCGTCCGGCTCCTGGAGGGAGATGTCGAGGAAGAGTCCTCCGATGGCTCATGTCATCAGACGTAACAGATATCCAGCTCGGGTGTCCGCATCTTCTCAAGTATTCTTCATACTCCGTCCGCGGCTTCGCCCTCTTAGGGCTCCCAGCTGGTGCAGTACCGTCAGTCGGGTACGCAGGTGCCTTCCCCTTGTCAGCCATAGCCTCGATGTCCTGTAAGAAATATCATGAGTAATTTGGTTTCTCATAGCTCATGATTGCAATAATAATAGTACTTATAGTAGTAGTGATGGCAATAGTATCAGATATCCCAACAGTATCAAATACCAGAGGTATCAGTTATCAATAGTATCATCAATCCTTAGTTTCTTCAAATAATTAACAAATAAAGTAGTTTCATTTTAAGAAACCCTTAAACCACTCAAAGAAAATTTTAAGAATTATAACATTCAAACAAAAGTCCAATTATTGCCTAACGATCCATGCTGGAATTTACGCGTCCGGTAAGTTCATGATTACGTTGATCAAGTGTAATCATCAATTTACCCAACCCGATCATCCCAACACTTTCCATGAGGACGGTCCTAAGGTATCAGGGTTGTAGCCTAGGGTCTACTATGGTATTCCCGACTTCTCTACAACCTTTGGCTCTGATACCAATCTGTCACACCCCGGGCCCAGGTAGGGTGGGACGTCACAGACTAGTAACAATATATGGCAGCGGAAACAAACCATCATAAGAGCACAAAAGGAGAGAACATCACATGGCATTACAGTTTAAAGAAATACCGGGCTAGATGTGGGTCTAACCACCCATACGAGTATAAGTTTTCAACAATACAAATTGTTCCCAACCGAAATAAATAGAAATAAGTCCAAATTGTTTGAAAATCAAAACAAGCCAATGCCATGGTCACGGTGCTAGGTCAAGTCTTCTACACAGCTAGACTCCCTTCAAGGATTACCTGAAACATGCTCAAAAGAAATTTGTGTCAACTAAAAAGTTGGTGAATTCAAGTGCTTAAAGTTCAAAACAAAAGGATTCAAAAGAATCCACATTTGATTTAAAAGTCATAGATCATAGTATCATAGTTGTGGGGATCACAATCAACCTGCACTCAGTCCCGGCTAGCCTCTTCTAAAGTTATGTTACACCGGCTAATCCCGAGGGAAGAAATGAGCCTCATATGGTGGACCATACCTGCCGGATGGTTCACCTTAGTATCTTATTAAAACTTGTCACATGCCACAAACGACCCCGCAGGATCTCAGTGTGGTACCCTTCCCGTTCATCAAGGAAGGCACTGTGTGTGGGGGATTCCCCAAGTAGATCTACCATATAAAACAAGCGGTACACAAGAATTAATGATCGTGATAAAAGTAAAAGCAGTTCTAACATTTCCACAACATATAGCAGCATATTATAGCACAGAAAAGTTCAGTTTAAACAGAGCATGCTTCACCCCAAAAACAGTAGTAAAAAGGGGACACTAGAACTCACCTTAGAGCTTCAAGTAACGGGTTCTTCGTGTACCGGGAAGGTTTCAAGTTTAGCACCCTACCAACAAGATTAAGTGTTAAGCCACTAATTCTAAGGTCATACGAGGTAGATAATAATGTGTTAAGGGGTTAAATGTTCAACTAGTTTAGATTTGCCAAGGCTTGCATTAGAAAGTTTCCTTTTATAGTAAGTCATGGTTTCTTATGGATAATTATAGGTTTTTACACTATTAGGTCATTGATACCAGTTAAATTAAGTTACCAAGTGATTACATGTTCATAGGGTCGTTTTATAGAGTTTTGGCAGAATTTACAGTTTAGCCCCTCAAGTTTTAGAATTTACAATTTCTACCCTAAAGTTTGCTTCTTTACATTTAATGGCCTTTTTGACAAAATAAAAGATTTTGGAGTTAAATAATACATCTTAATCAAGTTAAACTTCCAATTTTTAGAACTTTAGAATTAAGTTGGTAAACATGTGTTTTTACGTTACCGGTTACGGTGAAACCGGGGGTTTTTAACGGTTAAGTATTAAACTTTATAATTTTATGTCTTAAAATTTGAAGTATTATATTAAGGACTTTTAATAAGTTTTTATAATCTGTTAAGAATGTATTCTTAAGCCCTTTTTGTTGAAAGTCTCGTTTTTAAGTTCGACCCGTTAAAGCGCGTTTTTACACGAAACCGATCGCTCGAAATCATGTTTGACCAATTTTTCACCATCTTTAGTCTTAAAGTTCTAATCTTACTGAAATAACAAGTTTCCCATAGATTTTAGGTTTATTCTTGTATTTCCATGAATTTCTTCCAAAAATCACCCGGTTAAGGCCCGTTTTTAACAAAAATTTCATTTAAATTGTTCTTAGACCCATTTAACCACAAATTCGACCAATTTCACTTTGTTAACCTTTTTAGAGCCTGGAATTATTTTTAACATGGTTATACCCTATGTCCTCATATTTTCAAGTCAATTTACCACCTTTTCGGGTCCCCGAATAAGTCCAAAATGCCTATAATCCCTACTATTTTAATTTTTCAGCTTTTGACAACATTTAATATGCCCAATAACATCCAAAACCTACTGAAAATCAGTTCTAATACACGGATCTAACATGTAACCATAATATAAGCTTGTATTTGGGAGATTTTTACCATTTTAGCCCTTTACACATGTGTAAAACATATTAGTTGTACCCATTCACCACCAAATCGTTTTGTAACTTTCAAAACAGGTTGTTAGGAGGTTTAAAAACCATTTTTAAGCAGATCCCAAGCTTTGGTTACGGAGGGTTACAAAACATAAAGTTCATGGGTGTCAAAGTCACCCAAAAGGGGTTTTCTAGGTGTAACTTGTGTTCCACCCATAGCATGACCAATATTTCATGTGAGATACCTCTAGTGAAGTTAAAACCTCCTCAGGATAGAGATGATAGCAGTGGACTTCTGTTAGAACAAAGAAAGTAAGGGTTTTGGTGGATAGAAGAAAGAATAACACATGACATAGTTTGTTTCGGGTAGGATGAAGCTTACTCTTGTATGGTTCAAGATTTGGAGAGTGTGTGGGTGATAGAATGGTCAGGAAGTCTTTGAAAAAGGGCTGGAAGGGTCGAGTTTGATGAAACCGTGTGTCAAAGGCTCACAAGATAGCACCCTCTTGCTAGTTTGAAGCTTGACCGATGATGTTTGATGCTTGAACTTCGACTAGGGGGCTGAAATGAAGCTGTAACCGTGGGTGTGTGTGTGTTTCAGCTAGAGAGATTTCGAGAGAAGAGGGAAGAGAGTGAGAGGTGAAAAATAAGGGTGGGTTCAAGTTTTGCATGTAATAGGAGTGGAGGGGAATGGTGGCAAGTTTGGGTGGTGTAGAAGAGAAGAGATTGGTGGAGAGGGGGGTGAAGGGGCGGCCGATCTTGGAGCTTTGTGAGGTGTAATTAGTTTTAAATTTTAAATGAAAATTTGTTATTGTATAGTATTATTTTGTAGTGTAGAATTTTAAGTGGGTAATTTTTATTAGTTGTTTAAGTATTAAGTATGTATATGTATATGTTAAACCGTGAATTGTGTGTGCATGCACACATATTTAATTGTTTCAATTAAGATTCAATTTTGAAATGGACTAATTGACTTTCCTGGAACACGAAGTTATTTTATGCTAAGGCTAGATCTGACAAATTCATGCAAAATGGCACATGAAATAACAAAAATGACAATAATAGCAATAGTAATAATAAAACTGATAGTAATAGTAATAGTATAGTAATATTGCATTAATATTGTATGGATAATGATGCGGGAGGGGTTAAAGGTTAGGGTTATGACCTGGAGGTCAGTTGTTATAGTATTGATGATCAAGAATAGGGTGGTATTCACCTTGCTGTTTGTTCTTTGTTATTGTTTATGATAGCTTAGATATTAATGTAATAGGATCTAGTTACTTTTGTCTTCTTTTGTATTCTGTGGCATGTGAAACTGCATGATAAACTACAATTTCGCCTGGTAATCTCGCATGACATGGTGCATATAGTTTCACAGTATGCGAAACTGTATGCGAAACTAGGTCCTGTATATATTTGTATCTTTGTTCTTCATTATGTAACTCTTGGAACTTTATTGATATTACATATTTGAGTTCATTCTTCGTTTATGTATAGGTAGGAGCTTATATTTCTTACATTTGAGCAGTATTCTTCTTAATCTTCATAAATCATCTTACAAATGGGTCATATGTTTGATTTGTGTTTATATTCTGTCATTACTTGGTCCACAAGCTATTAGACATAGTGATATCTTGTGGATTTCAATGTTAAATCTTCATCAAAAGCACATTATAACGATCATTTGGACCAACACATGACTTTTAAACATCCAAGTTTTCTTATGAACCTTACAACCATCATTATACAATGTGAGTATACATATTTTAGGGAAATCATGTGATTCAATATTCAGTCATTGATATTCATTGCTATTTCATTAAATTCAATTCAAAACATGCTTTGTTATTACTTGTAATTATGTGTTTGGGTTAGATAAACTAGATGATAATACAATCATTAGTTCATGCAACCATGGTAACAATGATAGATCTATTGGTTTGACAAACCCACCCCATATGAATATTCGAGTGGTGATTGAACCGGTTTCACATATTATAAGAGTTACACTTAGAGGCTGATGTAACCAACGTTCTCTTAGCATGCACAACTTAAGTACAAGGAAGTTACTTTGGAAGATTTGATGCAACTCAATAAAATTTACAATGTATCAAATCTTCCGAAGCCAAAAGGCCATTTCATCTGAAGCCAAAGTTGAAGACTTTCGAAGCTTTGAAAAAAAGTCATCCAAAGCCAAGAGACTGATTTCTTCTGAGGACAGAGAAAAACATTCTTTCTCTGACATGCTTTTGACAAAGGCTGAATCACTTTCCACTGCCATCTCTCAAGGCTCACTAGCTTATACAAGTTGGTGATATGTCCATGCTTTTGTCAACTGTAGATTGCGGTCTTAGAGTCTGTAACTTTCCACTCTTGTACTTTTATCCTTTTTGTAAAATAATAGGATGTGAGCTATGGCACAATCTACCTTTTGACTTTACATTGATCTTGTTATCTAGATTAGTGTTATAGCTAGCCTTCAAAGTATGGCCAGCTGTAGGATGTAGTATAAAGGGTCTCATGCTACCAGTCTATTAGATGAAGCATTTGTAGCAATTGTAAACACTTGAGAGTAATACACAACATTCTTGAAAACCAACTACTTGTGTTCTCATTATGTTCTTTAGATTTGTTATTCGTTTCATTCAACCAGTTCCCTATTTGATCTTATAAGTGTTCTAGTCTCTCCATCCTTTATGAAACTATTGAATTGCTTCCCTGCCCTGGTCCTGCAATTGGTATCTGATCATTTTTGGCTTTTGATTATAAGATCTCACTATCTTAAATCTCTTCATTTTCAAAAAACACTTACCAACTCAAATTGCAGCTCTCTCAAAGGATGATATAGAAACTGGTACCATGATAAAATCTCCACTAATCACTCCTGATGACTTTGATACTTGGTACCAAAAAAGGGAAGGCTTTATCAATTCTCAAGACAGCAGGATGTGGAGATCTGTTGTCACAGGACCTCATATCCTGAGCATCACTTCAGCCATTGCTGGTAGTGGGATGATACCAAAGGAAGTGGCTGGCTATTCTAAAGAAGATTGGAAGAAGATAGACATAGATCAGAAGGCCATGACCGCTCTCCAAACTGCTCTTCCTCACTCTATATACAAAGGCTTCAAGAAGTGCAAAGCGACTAAGTAGCTTTGGGATGCACTGAAGCTCATGTATGAGGGGTCTGATGAGGCTAATGAAAACAAAAAGTACTTATAAAGCATCAGTTTGAGAACTTCATTGTAGGATCGATGTTTGTCTCATAATACAAGATAATCACAAAAACTCACTTAACGTCACTCGGGTTGATGAAGCAGAATCTTAACCAAGTTCACAAGTAATAAGTTCAAATAGAAAACATAAAAGCACATGAGTGGTTTTCAAGATACTTGTATATATTACTTCTCAACTCAGTTTTACAAGACTCTTACAAGCATGGTTACTAAGTTATATAGAGAAACTATATATACTACTATCTACAGCCGGTTATACTTGGAAACCAACTGGAAATTACTAGACAAATAGTACAATGTTTAGAAGTAAGATATCTAAGATAAAATAATAATATCTTAGGTTAGGTAGTCGTGACATGTCCATGACTTACCTTTTGTCACCAACTAAAAGTGGCAATTGTACTAAGCTGATAATGGTTGAACAGTGGATAAAGTAAGGTCAACTACATGGGAATGGGAAAGCGCCATGCAATCTATCAGAGTGGTAGCAGACTATCAGACAGACCTTACTTATGTTCACTGGTTCATAGTTAGTTCTTCCAAAGCTAAATGGCTTCGGAAGAATAAATTCTTCCGCGGCTATTTATTCTTCGAAAAAACCAACTTCTTCCGAATTTTTGCAAGTCTTCAGGACCTTATTCTTTGGAAGACTTTATCTTTGAATCTTCTAAGTTGCAACTTTTGAAGAGTAAGAACTTAGTCTCGGAAGACTAAGTTCTTCCTTTCGAAATTCTTCACACTTGACCTTTGGAAGATCTTTGACTTAGCTTCGAAAGAGCAGCTTGTTCCTTCAGAAGACCATTTGTTTAACATATCAAAACATATCTAACTATGGTTTTGGTTGCACTAGACTCATTAGATCCAACACTACTGCCCCTAGGTTGATGCTACCAATCCTCACTTATTTCTTCTCCTCAAAGTCTTCAGCACCGGGGAAAGAAGATATTTGTTTGTCTCTATTTTTCTTCCTGATGCAGTGGAAAGGATGTTATATAAGTCATCCGTGGATAGTAGATCCAGTCGGTCACTTTGGATGTCATGTCTCCTTTGTTATGCCACTCTGAAAAGAGTTAGTTGATGAGAACCATAGTCACATTCCATCTGACTATTGGTTCTGATGACGGTCCCTCAACCATTTGTAGGAATGTTCTTTCCTTGATGGTTGCTCTTTCCACTTTAGCCTGTGCTTTTAGTTTTATTTCATTGAAATGAATGCTACTCAAATGATTTTTTATATGAGTAGCAATCTGGGAGCTAGAGGGGTTGGAGAATGGTCTTTCTACTAACTCAACAATATCAAATCTGTTGGAGTGTAGTAGAGCGGATACGACAAGTCTAGTTATTGACCATTCTCCCTTTGCACTATGAAGCTTTGAGTAGATTCATCGAACCTCTACTGGACAATTAAGCTTCTAGGAGCGAAGGGGCTGGTTGGCAGCATATTCCCTTTTCTAGTGTCCAGCAGAGTCACCAACCTTCTTCTTAACTTCTTCTTCTTTTCTACAAGAGTATCATAGTTAACAGCTAGAAGTTGGACTTGGTCCATTGTTCCCCTAGGCAGAAAAGGAATGCATCTCTTATGAGAGAACAAGAAGATCCATCAATGTATTTCAGTTTAATTGATTCTTCCTCATAAGAGATGTTGCTCAAGGTTGTGCAGTTGATGAGCTTCCTTTTGATCTCCTTAAATTCTTCTAAGAACACGGGCTTGGAAGGTTCAGAAGATAGTTTGGGTTGAGATTGGGTTCTGGATTGTGTTTTGGGTTTAAGGATAGGTGGAGGTGGAGGTTGTTTATAGACAGGGGGTGAAGGTGTGGGAATGGGTAATGGTGTTGGTTTGGGAGTTGAGGGTTCAGTGGTTGGTTCTGTTTTGATGGGGAAGGGTGAAGGTGTGGAAAGTGGCTTTGTTGGTTATAGTTTGTGTTTGGGTTTGGGTGCTCTCTTATGAGGGCTTTGTTTCCAAGGAACCTCCTGCATTCTTCCTAAGTAAATATCAGCCTTTTTGTCGCTAACATATCGCTGTAGGGTCTTTTCTAACATGGGGCCCACTTTCCTGGCAATGAAGCCATGGGCTTTAAGGTAGGTTTTTATCCATTCCTTATCACCCACCTTTTTAGCTGAAGCAAGTATAGCTTTTTTTTTCTTCTCCTTAGCCTTTCCTTTGCAACCTTCTTTCTCTCTTTGTTGATCTTCTCATTTTCTTTGTAGAAAATAAACATGATCATATCATGATCATGAGGGGGAAACTCCTCCTTTGTATACCCTTTCTTGCAGGGAAAGGCTATATTTTCCTTCCTATCCTCAGCCTTTGCTTCCTCCTCCCTTTTCCTTTTCTCCTCCTCTTTGGCTAACCTTGCTGCCTCTTCTCTTTCTTTCTGCAGCAAGGTTTCCTTCTCAAGCACCACAAGCTCATCAAGTGGGAATGGAAGCATTTGTTCATCTTCTACTCCCAGGCTGATAAGCCTGTCAATGATCTCCACCCTCTTCTGATTGTTGATACTATCACCAGATGTTGTTGCTGCTTTGGTGCTTGCTGCAAGCAACTTCTCAGTATCAACTTTTCCTTTCTTTCTTAGCTTCTCCAACCATTCCTCCTCTAGAAGCTTTTTAGCAGTGAGCTTTCTCTTCCCTTCAGGATCAGAGGAAGATTCAGCCTTTGGAGATTCTGGTTTTGAGGATTTAGGTTGGGGTGGTCGAGATTGAGTTTGTGGTGCTGGTTTGAGAGGGGTTGAAAAAACTCATCACTATTGACTTCAGAGGCTAGATCAAGAATTGCTTCCGTAGCGAGGAGTTCATCAGACATAGAGGACAACTCTATAATTCCTTCCACAGCTTAGACTTCAGCTTTGGAAGTAATTTCCAGAGCTTCAGAAGTGAATAGAAGTGCTTCTGAAGCTTGAGCTTCGACTTCGGAAGTTGTTCTCACAGCCTCAGAAGTTAAAGGAACTGCACTATCTGTCCCTCTTGAGTCAGTTTCTAGGCCACCAGTCTATGTATCCCCTTCGAAGTCAATCTTGGGTTCAATAGAGACCTTAGCTTGACCAACTTCCTCCTCAGAGGTAAATGATGCAGTCAACCTTTGAAGTTCTTCAGCCCTAAAGTAAGCAATGGCAAGATCAGGTGAGGGTTGTTCAAGTGAAAAGCTTATCAAAAACTAGGTTAAAAATTTGTTAAGGTCGATAAGCGTCCTTGGGTCCACTTGAACAGAAATGGGAGGTGGTTGAGGAAAGATGGCTACAAGTCATTGTTGTTTGGGGTAGAAAGAAGAAATTGCAGTATGGGGTTCCACTTAAGTTGATATCTTCTCATGTGTGTGAGCATATATCTCCTCATCATGTCTTCATTTTTGTAAATTCTCCCCCTTTTGGTAGCATCATCTTGAGAAGTAGATGTGCTAGAGAAAGAAATCAAAGAAACCTGAGTATGTGCAGGCCTAACAGACTTCTCAATCTGTTTCTTAGCTAGCTTAGCCTTTAGATTTTCACTCTCAAGTTGCTGAGTGGTGGACCTATTTTCTAAAGTCTCAACCTTTGATTCAAGACTGGTGACTTTGGAAATTAGGTCTTTGATGGTGAGTTGCAAACTACCCTCATCTTTTTTGAAGAATCTGTAGAAGCCTCTCGAAGATTAACATTAGTCTTTATCGTCTTTATTAATAGTTTTGTCATAGTTTAGGGACTTATTTGTAAATATATGTTCCTTTTTCTTGTTTTGATATTATAAATAGCATAGATTATGTATTATGTAGGTAAGCAAAAAGCAAAAAGCAAAAGCACGAGGACCTTAGAATCAGTGAATGAATTGTAATTGTTTTCTTACACTTGTATTTCTATGCTTTCTATCAATGAAAAACTATGAATTTTTCTAATATGTTTGCATTAATTTGATTACTTGTGTTTGTTTTGATTCAATTGCATCACAATATCATCACAGATCGATCCATTTTGATCCTATCAAATGGTATCAGAGTTGTTGGTTCAGTGATTTGAGTTTGTCAAACTGTCGAACTTTTGAATCACTTGAATCTGCGATTCAATCAAACAATTGTTGATTTCTATTGTGTTTCATCATTAGAAACATGAATTGAATCACAATTTGCAGTTCAATTTGTTCAAAATCAGTGAATTTGTTCAAATTAGTGTTTGAACTTGTTCTTCATTTTCGAACTGATTTTCAATCAAAAGATTGAATTGTTGTTGTTGTTTGGTGAAATTGAAGATAAAGGACTGTTAATTGATCCAATTACTACCCAATTGGAGGTTTTTTGGTCAATTCAACAAGTTTTGAAGAATTTCAGAAGATCTGTGTTCGTATGAATCTGTTGAAGTTGGCGCATTAGGTTAAAACACTACTGAAAATTGCCTAAGTGTATAGGCGCTTGACAACTTTTCAGGCGTTTGACCACTATTCAGGCGTTTTTTGTCTACGCGTTTGACTACTGTTGAGGCATATTACAACTGTGGTCACTTTGAACTTTTCAAAAACAAAGTAATTCTAGGCGAATTACAACTGTTTGGATGTTTTACAACTATTCAGGTGTATTTCAAGTTGGGCATTTTTAAAATTCTACCCAAGGCAATCCCTTAGGCGTTTCCAAGTCATAGTCAAAAGTATCACAACTGTTTGGGCGCTTCATCACTGTTTAGACGCATCAACTCATTACTTAGAAATTTTTCTAAATTTAAAAATCCAAATATATTTTCAATTCATTGTTTTAATTCAAAAACTTAAAAACAACAAAAAAAAACAAATCTTTTTCTTAAAAAACAAAACAAAAAAAATTTCAAAATGGTCAAATATAAAGATTCTGAGAACAGAGTTCCTAAGTTGAAAAACAGAGCTGATTTTAAGAACTGGTCTCTTAGATTGAAACATCATCTTAATTCTATTGACACTGACTTGTGAAAGTCAATAGAAAGAGGGCCGCATATTCCTATCACTTCAGATGGTCCTGATAGAGGGTTTGTTTACACTAAAGACTCTCCAGAACCATGTCCTGAAGATGGGTTACAAGGTGATGATCTAAGGAAAGTAAAGAATGACATTAAAGCCTATTCTTTGATGTGTAAAGGATTACCACTTGAAGTCTTAACTAGACTTGATGGATATCAAACTGGATATACCATGTATAAAACTTTGAAGATAATATGTGAAGGTGGTATCCAAGATCTCAAGAAGCAGAAACTGAAAAGGCAGTTAGAGCTGTTTGAGCATTTATCTGGTGAAACTATAAACCAAATGATGAATAGATTTGTGCAACTTACAACTGAGATGTCAACTGCTGGCATCAAAAATGATCTCAAAGATCTAAACTTCAGGCTTCTCAATGCTCTTCCATCCTCATGGAAACAAACAGTGACATTGTTGAAGCACACTGAAAAATTCCCTATGGATCTTGATCTATTGATTGCCAAAATTGAGTCAGTCGAGATTGATGAAAGCTCAAGAACCAAAGATAGAGCAGCATCAATGTCCCAGTACAAATATGTTGCACCTCCAGCTAGCACAGTGGAGAATGCCTTTATGGCAAAGAATGAGAATTCACCAGAAGAAGAGGGTGATATGTTTGTTGGAGCAGGATTCTTTACAGATTCTTCATATACAAGTGCTCCTGCTTATGCAACTCAACCTCAACCTCAGCCTCCTCCTAAACCTCAAAGCTCTAAACCTCAAATTGAGACTCCATCTTCTAACTCTGCTAAAACTAGCAAAGTTAAAGATGTTATTAACATCCTATTATAGGATGAGGAGTCTAAAACTACTTTTACTGCTTTCATGGCTAGTTTTCAAGCTTATCAGGGTAGTCATCTAACACAATTAGATCTTGTTTTGCAGGACTTATTCGAAATGGACCCAGATGATGTGGAGGAAATGGATCTAAACTAGCAGATGGTGATGATTGCATACAAGACTCAGAAACACTCTTATGTCAACAGGAACTACAAGCCAAGTGCTAACAAGACTGTTGGATTTGACAATTCTAAGTCAAGGTGTTTCAAATACAATAGCTATGGTCACTTTCCAAGGGAATGCAAAGCTCCCAAAAACAAAGGAGTAAATAACTAATCGAGTTCAACCAATCAGAGGTTTCAACAATCATCTCAGAAGACATTCTAAAAGCCATACCAAATCTTACCAATGCCTGAACTTAAAGATGAATCTAAGTCATCTGAAGAGCCAAAGAAAGATTTAGTTGTTAGCATTAAGGAAGGATATGATTGGAGTGCTTATACAGAACAATTTAATGCTGATCTAACTTGCAGTTTATCTCTTATTGCAGAAGTTCAAGGAGAAGATTGGTCAGAGGATAGTGATCCTAAAGCTGAAGGTAATTTTGAGAATGAGGAAGAAGAATATGACTGGAGTGATAAATCTGATCCTAAAGAGGATTTAGAAGAAGTTGCATTAATGGCACAGTCAGATCAACCAAAGGGTGAAAATTCATCTTCTAACTCTGAGACTTCTTCACCTAAATATCCTGAAATACCAGCTGAAGTAAGAGAAAAACTATGCACCAAATCTTGCTTTGAACATGTAGAATATTATCAAACTTACTCATACAAAATTTGTTAAAATCTCAAGCAAGAAGAATTAATGCATAATAAACTTAAAAAGATCACAAAATATCAGATGAAAGATCATTTCTCTACAAACTTCATGGAACAAAACCTTAAAAGAACTAGAAATTGTTTCCAAACAACTTGAAGAAATGACTAAGAACTTGGAGGAGGAGAAAATAGAACATGCTGCTACACAAGTTGATCTTGCTAAAGTAAAAAGTTCCAAAACAATTATGGAACAACTGGTAAGTGAACGAAAGGACAAACAAAAAGTAGGCTTAGGTTTTACACACGAACCAATGCCTGAATCCATAATAAACACTTTACCAGAGAATTTCAACACGCATGATTATTCTCTTGAAAATAAAGCTAAACTTAAAGCTTTCCAAAACAAAAACAACAAGATTTCTGATAGTGAAGAAGAGAAAACCAATGTTGAAATCTTTGAAGAAAAAGATACTGAAAAGATCAAAAACGGTCATCTAGTAAAAGTAAAATCATACGAACCACGACCGAAAAGTAAGAAAATATTTGTTTCAAAAGAATCTGTGTTGGAAGAAGTGATCATTAACAACAACAAACAAATCTTCAAAAACAAAGATAAAGCAAAACAAGAAGAAGGAACATCAGAAGATTCAAACTCTTATGGTCTAAATATTCCAGAGTTTATTAAATGGCAAAAAGATCAGAAAGAGAAAGAAACTGAAAAAGAATCTTCACCTGAAGATGTTCAATCTTAGATAAAATCAAGTTCTACAAAATCAAGGAACCAAAGAAAAAGAAGAAAATTGTCTAAAGCTAAAACTGATCAAAATAAGAGTCTAGAAAATCAGACAAAAACAACAAATCAAGCAAGTCAATTTAAACCAATAAAATTTGTGTCTACTGGTAATTTGAACATGAACTTAATTCAAGAAGTTAAACAAACTCCTAATAACCAATCGAACTCTGATCTGAAAACAAGTTCAGATTTGAAGTCTTCAGCTGTCGTTAAACGATTTGTTTCTAAGGATTCTAAGAATGCAGTTCATGTACAAAAGTCAAAACCAAATATACAAAAGAACAAACTTCCAAAACAAAAACAAAATTTGTCAAATCAAAAACATAAGATTAACTTTTCGACTCCTAAATCTAAACAAGGATCAAACGTTGCATCAACATCAAAAGTTAATAAACATTTGTTTAACACACCATAAAGGTACTGTGAAATCTGTGACATGTATAATCATAAGACTGATGAATGCTTTTTCAACAAGTACTGTCATATATGTGATATGAGAAATCACTCAACAGCAGATTGTTACTTTAATAAGTATTGTACCTTCTGTGATGAAAGGACTCACAATATAGGAAACTATTACTTTTAAAAGAGTTCGCCAAGGAAAGGATTTTCTAATACACAATTGAGCAAAGGTTATGTTAATCCTTAGTTTAAAAGAAATCAAACTGTTAGTTTTCAAAGATTAACTAACCAACCTTCCTTAGGCTTGAGATCTTTCCAAAGAAATGACTCTGTGAGATAAAAACAATACATTCAAGATCAATTCATTCCAAGGTCTGTGAGAATGAATGATAAAAATTTTGAAAACAAAATTTTTTCAAAAGTTGGTCGTTCAATGGTATGAATTTTCTTAATAATGATAAAAAATTTATGAATAATAGAATTGGTAAATTCATCAAAAACAAGCCTGATGAGAATAAACTCCATTTTAAACAATTTACCCTCGTTGATAAGTTTGGCAAGCCCAAGACCATTTCGGCTTAGGTAGATAACTCAACTTAACTTCTTTGTCTTGCAGGTACGCCCGAGAAGACCAATCAACACATGGTATGTGGATAGCAGGTGTAGCCGGAACATGACGGGCAATCATGCCTTACTTCAAGATTTTAAGTTAAAGGATGGTACACATGTCGCCTTCAGTGGTGATGCAGGAGGAAAAATCATAGGCGAGGGAACAGTATCCAACGGGATAATAAGATTTGATAAAGTCAACTAATACTCACAGTTGAACTTTAATTTGTTAAGCGTTTCCAAATTTGTGATAAATCGTATTCTGTTCTTTTTGATGATTCTTTTTGCTACATTTTGAAGCTAGGTTTTCAGAATAGCAAAGACTGGGTAGTTGTTAAAGCTGTTAGGGATCGAGATGTATACAAGCTGGATATGTCTCAAGTTGATCCATCTACAGAAACAACTTGCCTTATTGCTCAAGCATCAAATGACGGAAGTCAGCTTTGGCATAGACGTCTCGGACATTCCAACTTCAAGAATATGAACAAGCTTGTAGCAGGAAATCATGTTATCGGCCTTCCATCAAAGAAGTTTGCCACTATTGATCTCTGCTCAGCATGTTTAAAGGGGAAGCAACATAGAGCATCTTATAAGCCCAAGCAAATATGGACCTTTTTGGACCAACAAATGTGAAGAGTATTGGAAGAAAATCTTATTTTTAGTTATCATTGATGACTTCACAAGATTTTCATGGGTTTTCATTCTGAATGCTAAATCTAAAACGGCTGAATTATTAAAAGAATTCATAATAAAAGTTGAAAACCAATTAGAACAAAAAGTAAAAATAATAAGAAGTGATAATGGAATGGAATTTAAAAATGCTAATATTGACATGTTCTGTGCAGAAAAAGGAATTGCTTATCAATTCAGTGCTCCCAGAACTCCACAACAAAATGGAGTTGCTGAAAGGAAGAATATAACTTTGATTGAGGCTGCACGATCCATGTTAGCAGATGCAAAAATTCCTATCACTTTCTGGGATGAAGCCATATCTACTGCGTGTTTTGTACAGAATCATACTTTAATTGTGAAAGACAAACTAAAAACTCCTTATGAGTTGATGTTTGGCAGGAAACCAAACATAGATTTTCTTAAGTCTTTTGGTTGTCTAGTTTTGATTTTAAATTCAAGTGATCATCTAGGAAAATTTGATGAAAAATCTGATGAAGGATTTTTCATTGGATATTCATCTGTTTTAAAAGCCTATCGAGTTTATAACTCTAGGACAAATGTTATTCTTGAAACATTCAATGTTAAATTCTTTGAAAATTCTTTTCCATCAGTTTCAAATGGTCCAGCTTGGTTATTTGATTTAGATTCATTGTTAAACTCTTTTCAATCTAACTTGTTTAATGAATCTAACTTGTTTGATTCTACAGGTGAGAAGAAACTTCAAGGAGATCTCAGCTCTTTTAGTGATGATTCAGATTCTGATGATATGGATGACTCAAGCCTAGATTATCCATTTTTTTCTTTTGTCAAAGACTCAATAATTCGGTTTAATAATAATGATCAATCTCATTAAGAGGAAGATCATTCAGTTTCAAAAGATCAAAATGTTTCACAACCTATTCCTAATGATGGTATAGAAATTATACAACCTGAGTCTGGATCGTCATCTATTTTAGTGATGCAGTTGATACCGGTAATCTTGATTACTTTATCAACTCACCGACTCAAGTTCCCAATTTCAATCCATATTCTTCGAACCTATTGCATCAGCTTTCTAACTTGAACCAAACCAATCTGGATGTTCATGTTCAAGGGAATGAGATTCCAACATCTCGTATTCACAAGAACCATCCAATGTCTCAGATTATTGCTCCATTGAATGAGAGAACAACAAGAAATAAATCAAAACAATCAAATCTTTGCTAATACTCGTGTTTCTTTCTCAAATTGTTCCTTAAAACGTTACCGAAGCGTTAAAGGACACTAGTTGGATTGAGGCTATCAAATGTTCCTTAAAACGTTACCGAAGCGTTAAAGGACACTAGTTGGATTGAGGCTATGCAAGAAGAATTATTGCAATTTCACAAACAAGAAGTGTGGAATCTTGTGGATTTACCTGAAGGAGAAAATGCCATAGGCGCAAAGTAGTTATTCAAAAACAAAACAGATGATTGAGGTATAGTTATTAGAAATAAAGCGAGACTCGTTACACAAGGATACACCCAAGAGGAAGGAATAGATTATGATGAAGTATTTGCTCCAGTTGCAAGACTTGAATCAATTCATGTCTTCCTGGCTTATGCATCATTCATGAAATTCAAGGTGTTCCAAATTGATGTTAAAGGAGCTTTCTTGTATGGATCGATCACCGATGATGTGTATGTAAAGCAACCTCCGGGTTTTGAAGATTCGAAATTTCCATATCGTGTGTACAAGCTTAGCAAAGCTTTGTATGGTTTACATCAAGCCCTAGAATCTAGTATGAAACATTGTCATAACACTTAATCCAACATGGATACACACGAGGGAAAATCGATCCAACTTTGTTCATAAAGAAGGATGCTGATGATCTCCTATGTGTACAAGTGTATTTCGATGATATCATATTTGGTTCTACAAGTCCAAAATTGTGCAATGAATTCGAAGAAATCATGAAGTCTCAATTTCAAATTAGTTCTATGGGAGAAATAAATTTCGTTCTTTGACTTCCAAGTCAAGCAATCTGCAATGGAATCTTCATTAATCAAGAGAAGTTCGTTAACAAACTCTTGAAGAAATTTAAACTGCAAGATTGTCAATTCATTAGAACTCCAGCTGACGTAAACACCAAGATTGAGCCTAATCCGAAAGGAAAATCTGTAGACCAAACTTTATACAGATATATGATTGGTTCATTGATGTATGTTATTGCATCTAGACCTGACATAAGTATGTTGTTTGTGTCTGTGCCAGGTATCAATCAGACCTGAAGGAATCCCACTTAATTGTTGTAAAATGAATATTCAGGTATCTCAAAGGTAAACCAGGTTTAGGGCTATGGTATCCTTATGAAGGTAACTTCGAGTTACATGGATATATGGATAGTGATTATGGAGGATGTTGTCAAGATCGTAAATATACTACGGATGGTTGTCAGTTTTTAGGACCCAGATTAGTCTCATGGCAATGTAAGAAACAAACAAATGTCTTCGTTTCAACCGCAGAAGCTGAGTACATTGCTGCTTCAACAGGATGTTCTCAAATCCTTTGGTTACAAAACCAACTGCTGGATTACGGGTTCATTTTCTTAAAACTCCAATTTACATTGATAACACTGCTACTATGTTCATTACAGCTAATCCTGTCCAACATTGAAAAACAAAACATATCGAGATTAGATATCATTTTCTCAGAGATAACTCTGAAAAAGGTTTAATCATTTTGATTCAAATTACAACTAAAAAACAGTTGGCTGACCTTTTTACTAAAGCCTTCTTACCAGGACGGTTTGAGTATTTGGTAGAGTCATTGGTCTTATTAACCACATTTAAAAACTGGTTTTTGAGTATTTTAGTTAATTGAGTCTAAATATGATCAGAACCCTCCCTTACCTGAATAGGACATAGCAAGAGAAACTGTCAAAGTTAATTGCCTGATTGTATTTTGTGTGTGCATGTTTCTTAGAAAAAGCAAAACCAAATACAAAAATAGAAAATTGAAAAATAAAAGGTAAAAATATAAAACAAAAACTACCAAAAAATAGATTTTGCTTTGTTAATTCATTATTTAGGATGAATCTGTCTTTGCAATATGTGAGAAATGATAGATACATTAGTATGATCAGTTGCATACTTCACTCGATAACAAAGTCTGACATGATCAGATATGATGTGCATGTAAGTTCATGAATTAGTCTAAAAAAGTAAATTCTTGTGATTAAACTAAATCACTCATGCATTCATGTCTGTCTATCTTAGCACTATGAGTAGTGTTGATTTCTGTAACAACCGACCCTTAGGACATAATTCTAACCTTTAACCTCCTACATCATTATCCATATAATTAATATTAATTAATATTAATATTATTATTAGTATTAGTGTTATTATTGTTACTCCTATTATTGTCATTTTTTTATTATTTCATGTGCCATTTTAAATGGTTTAGCTAAGTCTAGCTTTAGCATAGAATAACTTCACGTTTCGGGAAAGCAATTAGTCACCCTTGCAATGTAAAAACTTAATTGAAACAATTAAATGTGTGCACTCACACATCATTCACGGCCAAATGCATGTATGCACACTTGATACTTAAAACACATTTAACTAGAATTTACCACCTAAAATACTACATTATACTACACACTATACTACATAATAACATTTATACAATAAAAATTAAATCAAAAATACCCCCATAAGACTCCAAATGCGGCAGCCCATCAACCCCATATCCCCTCCCCTCCCTCCACTTGACACCACCACCCTTTCCATCCACTCCCACTTCATGAATTTCTAAACTCTCCTCTCATACTCCTTCTCTCTCTCTCGTTTCACCAGCAGAAACACACACACCACACCACAAATCCTCTCCATTTTAGCCTCATGTTCGAAGATCAACCACAAACCACCATCGACCGATTCCAAGCAACCGAGAAAGTGGCATCTTGAGAGCTTTTGGTGCACGGTTCATACAAGTTCAAGATACTCCAGCCTTGTTCGAGATTCTCCAGCCTTTGTTTGAGATTCTCCAGCTCATCTTGCCCTTCCAAACACTCCAAATCGTGAACCATTCAAGTGTAAGCATCAACACACCCGAACTAAGCTATGTCTTGTGTTATTCCTTCATTTATCTACCAAAAGCCTTGCTTTCTTTGTTCTAGCAGAATCTTGCTGCCATAATCTTGTTCTTGAGGAGCTTTTAACTTCACTAGAGGTATCTCACATGTTATATTGGTCATTCTAAGGGTGGAACTCGAGTTACATCATGAAAACCCTCTTTTTGGGTGACTTTTGCACCATCTAACCTTTGTGCCTTGTAACCTCCAAACCAAAGCTTGAAACCTGCTTATAAATTTTTTATAAAACTTTTAATAACCTGCTTTGAAAGTTACAAAATGATTTGGTAATGTTTAAGCATGATCCGTAAGGTTTTACACAAGTGTAATGGGTTTAATGGTGAAATCACTTATCTACAACTTGTTCTTGGGTTGTATGTTAAAACCATGAGTTATAGTTATATTTCAGTAGTTTTGGGTGTTATTAAGCATACGAGGTGATATTAATGGCTAAAAATAGTAAAAGTATGAATTGTAGACATGTTGAGCTATTTTGGGACCCGAAAGGTGGTAAAATGACTTAAAAATAAGAGAACTTAGAGTATAATCATGTTAAAAATAATTCCAGGCTCTAAAAGGGTTAAAAAAGTGTTATAGATCTGATTTGTTGACTAAATGGTCAAAGACAATTAGATGGAAATTTTTAGTTAAAAACGGGTATTAACCGGTACGTTTCGAGGAAAGCCTTGGAAATATTGGTATAAAACCAAAATCCATGAAACCATGTTATTTCAGTAAGTTAGGAACTATAACACTTAATGATGGACAAAATTTGGTCAAACAAGTATTTAAACGGTCAATTTCGGGTAAAAAACGCGTTTTAGCTGGTTAAACTTAAAATGAGACTTTCAACATAAAGGGCATGAAAAATACATTTTAGTCAGATTATAAAGCTTTTTAAAAGTCCTTAAAATAATATTTAAATTCTTAAGACTTAAAACTGTATGATTTAATGCTTAACCGTTAAACCTTCGGTTTTACCGTAACAACCGTAACTTAAACCATATGTTCACCAACTCAAATTTAAAATCTTGAAAATTTTGGGAGTTTAACTTATTAATAATGTACTATTTAACTCCAAAAGTTTGGTTATGGGGTCATAAAGGTCATTGAATGAAAGAAGCAAACTTTAGGGTAAAAATGTAAATTCTAAAACTTGAGGGACTAAACTGTAAATTTCTGCCAAAACATCAATAAACCGATCCCTTGGACTGTAATCACTTGATGAACTTAATTTAACTTGTGTCGATGACCTAATAGCGTGAAAACAAGAATTCCCCTTAAGAAACCCTAGCTTTCTATAAAGGAAACTTTAAATGCAAGCCTAAAGCTAGTTGAACATTTACTTGTTACACACTTTGTTCACCTCGTGTGACCTTAGAATTGTGGCTTACCACTTAAATTCTTACACACTTTGTCCACATCGTCCACCTCATGTGACCTTATAACATTTAACCCTAGTTGCTATATGTTGTGGAAATGTTTAGAACCTGCTTTTACTTTTATCACGATCTTAATTCTTGTGTGAACCGCCTGTTTATATGGGTAGATCTACTTGGGGAATCCCCCACA